>JAODAL010022253.1:0-65177 GCA_025379985.1 Phyllomedusa bahiana | reverse complement strand
CCCCCAGTGCGTTGGCGGGACAGGGAAAAAAATTTGTTTTTGGGGGGGATTGTGGGGTTTAAAGAGGTTTAAAACTAACATGCAAAGCCCATTAAATTGTAAAACCCCAAAGCTTTTCTCCTTAAAAAGACATTCAGCTAAAGTGGAATCTTTTTTGTAAAGAATGATACAGCACATTAAAGCACTTAAGATGACCGCGGCCCCGGATGTAAACATCCTGTTATAAGTTCCCTTTTCTGAAGAATAGACTCAAGTTTCGTTTTACGGGAAAATTTAAAACTGAGTTTCGGCTGATGAAAATTCCAGAGACTTTTTACTCAGAGGCAACGTGGACCAATGAAATCTACTCAGAAGTACCTAAATATGGACATACGTCTGTTCCTCTCGCCCCCACTGATCATATAAATATGTGTGTAACGCATTGTATTGGGTAGAATTACTTGGAACATGAATGAGATTTGAACCAGAAACTGTGTTGACTCATTTTTCTATCGGCCGATTCGTGTTCCCCTGATCGTGATTTGGAGTACCGGGACAAACTGGTTGAGAGCATTGTTGGCAAACGACCCCCGACATGATGTGTTGTCTGTGGCACCGGTGTGCTCCCTGGGCATGCGCTGGGAAGCGCAATTATGGTGTTTTACTGCACAGGTGTTCCATTTAAGTAGCCCATTATGTCAATATATAGGTCTATCTTGACACACAGTACCTAGATTCCCCTGAAGAAGCATGTATGTGAAACACGCGAAGGGGTTTACTATTCGGCCGTCATTTGGGTAATTTTATTATATGTATTTGTATATCTTAAATCTTTAACTTTCTAGTACTTTTCATTATGTATATTTCTATCCTTATAATTATTGCACACTTGTACTGATGTGTTGATTATGCACTTGTGATCCTATAATAGCCCTTGTTTTGCATGGTTGCACTTTTCTTGAGTATATCTTCGTGAACTATGTTTCACGTTAACATGTCGATGTAGATATTGCTTTGGGAGTGTGATTAATTTATATATTTGTATACGCTAATATATATATATATATTATATATATTATATATATATATATTTATATTTTATATATATATATATATATATATATTTATATTTATTTTTGCACTAAACACTTTATATTTTTTTCTGAATTTATTAATTTGATCCATACCTAGTCATGGTGTATCTATTGCATAGATTTATATGCCTTTTTTTATATCATGTGACCATTATTCTTTATGTAATTTATATTATTGATGATTCCATTTGATTGCCTGTACCTATCCATGTTTGTTGTGCCATATTTTTAATAATTTTTTTAATTTATATAAAATATTTGTTCAATGAAAATTACTTTTTTAATAATTTAAGATTTTTTTTTGATGTGACCTTTGGTAGACTTTTGATGTTAATGGTTGTTTCAGCCTATTTCTAAGTTTGCTATAGTGTATAATTGTTCAGTCCAGAACCTTCATCCTCATCTTCTTTAACAAGGCAGTGGTCGTCTTAGAGGTACATGATGGCATTCATGGTTCCCTCCATGAACTGTATTTCCCTACATCTGGCCGCACTCAAGCAGCTCCAAACCATGACACCTCCATCACGCTAGTTGTTTGTATTATTCATCTGGTTTCCACCATGCTTGACACAATCTGATCCAAATCAGTTTACCTTGGTCTCATCAGATCACAGGACATGGCTCCAGTAATGCAGGTCCTTAGTCTACTGGTCTTCAGCAAACTATTTGTGGTCTTTCTTGTGCATCATCTTTAGAAGAGGCTTCCTTCTGGGATGACAGCCATGCAGACCAATTTGATGCAGTGTGCACTATATGGTCCCCACCCCTTTAACCTCTGCAGCAATGCTGACAGCACTCATACATTTATTTTGAAAAGACAATCTCTGAATATGATGCTGAGCACGTTCATCCAATTTCTTTGGTCGACCTTGGCGGAGCCTGTTCTGAGTGGAACTTGTCTTGTTAAACCACTGTATGGTCTTGGCCACCGTGCTACAGCTCAGTTTCAGGGTGTTGGCAATCTTTTTATTACCTAGGCCATCTTTATGTAGCGCATGTTTCCCATGAGATGCCATGTTGAACTTTCAGTAACCAGTATAAGAGAGTTTGAGAGCGATAACATACCTGCTCCCCATTCACACCTGAGACCTAGTAAGACTACAAAGTCACATAACACAGTGGAGGGCAAATGGCAAATTGGACATAATTTGCCCATTTTCACTTATGGTGTACTCACTTTTGTTGCCAGTGGTTTAAACACTGAGGGCGACATGTATGAAGCTCGCCGAGTCGGGGCGCGCTTTTCCGCTAAGTTTTCCAGCGAAATCTGCGCCAGATTTATGTCAGGGACGGGCGCGCTCTATATCCTATGTTAAAGCTCCGCCTAGACTCGCCAGGTGTTAGGGCATAGTGGTGGGACTTTGGGGCAGTGCGGCGCTGCGCCTGAGATTCGCCGCCAGAGGTAGTGCGGTCATCCATGCGAGGAAAAGTCAGCCGCGGCTCGCCAGTGTGTTAGGTGCAGTGCGGGGGGAATGAGGCGCAGAGCGGCGCTGCCGCGAGAGATTCGCCGTCCGAGGAGGTGCACTCATAATTGCGGGAAATAGTTCCTGCGCCTCGCCAGGTGTGTGGGGGCACCAGTGCGGGGTAATTGGGCGCAATGCGGGACTTAGGCGAGTGCGGGACTGCGCCGAAAATCTGTTCCGATGGCGAGACAGCTGGAGAACAGCGAGAATTCATTCCACATTTGTTTTCGGTGCGGTGTATGAATCAAAAATCGCCTTTATAAAGGCGTTTCAACATTTCAGAATAAAGAAGCTGAAACCTAATAAATAAAAAATACATAAAACAAAATCACTTTCCAATATCCTAATTCAAGAATTAGGATATTGGATAATTGCCGGGAAATACTGTATTCATATTTGAGCTATTTCTCAGTAGTCGACATAAACCGGCAATCAGAATGGAGCGACATTGAACCATTAAACTATGGAGAAATACTTGACCAATCAGAATTCAAAGCGGGGGACTGTTCATATACAGTTTAAAAAGGCAGAAAAGAGCTGATTGGTTGAGCTAGCGGGGGCTTGGCCAGCTCTGCCAATCAGAATAGGAAGCGACAAAGACCCAATTATAACCTATGGAGAACTATTGACCATTCAAATTCAAAGGCGGGCGGGACAGTTCAAAATACAGTAAAAATGGCAGATAGAGCTGATGGTTGAGTAGCGGGGGCTTGGCTATCCCAGCCAATCCTAGAGCGCGAGCTACCTTCTTCCCATTGTAGTCTATGGAGGAGAATCGGCGTCCACATGCAATTCTCGGCTCTCAGCGCCGTGCGGCATGAAGTATGCACTAAAAAATTCATTTTATTAAAGTGTAAAATATTCTCTGCAAAAAGAGCCTGAAACCTTATATAAACATACATTAAATAAAATCCCTAAAACGCGTTTGTCGCCGAGACCGGCGCTACATAAGGAATTGCAATAGAAGAGAATTGCCGGGAAAAATACAGTAATCAAATTGTTTTAGCGCTTCTATATTGGTCGGGCATTAACCAGCATTCCAGTATTAGGAGCGACTGTTGTCCCATTTAAAACCTATGGAAAAATATTGGACAATAGAATAGGAGCGGACCAAAGACCCATTATATCTATGGTGAAGTTTTGACCAATCAAAATCAAGACGGGACAGTTCAAAATACAAGTTAAAATATACTGAAATGAGATGATTGGCCCTGAGCTAGCGGGGCTTGGCTACTCCCAAGCCAATCAGAGCGCGAGCTACTTCTCCCATTGTAGTCTTTGGAGAGAGCGGCAGACTTGAAATTCTCGGAGATCAGCGCCGTGCGGCTCATGGATGTATGAATAAATAAAATAATTTTGATTAAGTGTAAAACATTGTCAGATAAAGCGCTGTAACCTTATGTAAACAAATAAATCAGTTAAAACAGACGAACAACGAGTTGTCGCGAGTCGGCGGTTACATTGGGGAATTGCAATAGAGAGAATCGCCGGGAAATACACGTAATTCAAATTGTTTAAGCTTATTCTGATTGGTCGGCAATAAAACACGCACCAAATCAGAATCTAGGAGCGACAGTGGCCCATTTATCTTATGGAGGAGAATTGAACAATCAGAATAGGAGCGACAAGGGAACCATTATATAATATGCAGAAAAATTGACCAATCATATTCCAGGTGGGACAGTTCAAAATACAGTAAAAGGCAAGAGAGAAATCGAGCTGATTTGTTGAGCTAGCGGGGGCACTCGGTACCAGCTTAGCCAATCAGAGCGCGACGCTACTTTCTTCATAGAGTTCTAATGGGGAAAAGAAATTACGAGCCAACTCTGTGGATTGGCTGAGTTAAAAGAGCGCGTTATTTGGACAAATGGTGAGAGCCGAGCGACGCTCCTTTGGTTTTCTTAATGCAATCTGAAAATATAAACTGTTACATCGGCCGAAATCCAAATTTTAAGACTACAGAAGTGTCCCGATGTGTATATCAAATGGATTAACATATGGGGGGTAACGAAAAAAAAAAAATATTAATTAATAAATCATATTTTATTCTTTATTTTCTTATCCAAGGATCAATAGTATGGGTTGCAACGAAATTAAAGAAATAACACGATTTTTATTGATGTAATATTTTTTTTTGTTACCCCCATATTAATTACTTCATTTTATTATACAAAATGGGAAAACTTCGTAGTCTTATAATTGATTTCGGGCTATGTTACAGTTTTATTTAGATCTGCATTAGAAAAAACACATAGGAGCGTCGTCTCGCTACTCCCATTGGTCCAAATAACAGCGACTCCTTATAACCTTAGCCAATACAGAGATAGGCTTGGAATTTCTTTTCCCATAGAACTCTATGAGAACGTAGCTCCGCGCTCTGATTGGACTATGGTGGGACGAGTCCGCTAGCTCAACCAATCAGCTGTTTCTGCCTTTTTACTGTATTAGTGAACTGTCCCGCTTTGATATGATTCGGTAAATTTTTCTTACTTTAGGGTTATAATGGGCCCCTGTCGCTCCTATTCTGATTGGTCATTCTCCCTCCTAGGAATAAGGGGCCCACTGTCGCTCCTTTTTGATTGGTGGTTTATGCCGACCAACAAAAGGTTAAAAAAATTTGAATTACTTTTTTTCCCGGCAATTTCTCTATTGCAATTCCCTATGTAGCGCCGGTCTCAGGGGACAAACGCGTTGTAGGGTTTTAAAAGTGCTTTTTTTTTAAGAAGGTTCAGCGCTTTAATCTGAAAAAGTTTTACATTTAAATAAAAATTTTTTTTTTTATTCATACTCCACGCCCCATGGGGAGTCCGAGATTGATTTCGCCCATTCTCCATTGACTACAATGGAAAAAGTAATCGCGCTTGATTGGTGGGATACAAAACCCCCGGCCCATTAACCTTTAGCCTTTTTTGTCTTTTTTTTGATTTTGAACTGTCCCGCCCTTTGGGTTTTGATTGGTTCAAAAATTTTCCCTAGGCTATAATGGGTTTTGTCGCTCCTATTCTATTGGTCAATGTTTTCATGGTTTTTAATGGTTCACTGTCGTCCCAAAATTTTGATTGGCCGGTTTTTTGGGCCGACCAATGAGAAAAGCTTTCAGAAATTTGAATTACTGTATTTCCGGAATTTCCTATCGATTTTTGATATTGCGCCCTTTTAGATTTTTGGAAAATGTTTTTTTTTTTTTTTAATTTGTTATTTTTGAGGTTCAGCTTTTTTGACCCCTGTTTTCCGTTTTTATAAAGGGGGATTTTTTGGATTCATATTTGCTGCCCCGAAACGGGCGCCGGGGTTTCTGTCGAAAATTTTTATCTGCTTCTCGCATGTTCCGATCTTGCTTCCTTCGCCGGCCCGGGCATTTTTGCCAGAAAAAACCCAAATCTGCCTGTCGGAGCTGCCCAGCCTGCACTGGCCTCGCTTTGCCCAAATACGATCGTAATGCCCCCCGGGGTTTTCGGCGGCCGGCCCATCCCCGGGAAAGCCCCCCAGGCTCCTTGCCGCCCTTCATGCGGGGCGCAGCTGAAAAGTGGGAACGCTGCACCCCAAAACCCCTCCCTGCGTCGAAGGGGGATTCGGGCCGGGGGCGCGTATACGCCCAAAAAAAGGCGAAAGCCGTTCATACATGTCGCCCCCGGTGTGTTTTTTATTTTGAGTGCACACCAAGTTTATGCTGTTATACAAGCTGTACACTGACTACTTTACATTGTTTCAAAGTGTCATAACTTCAGAGTTGTACCATGAAATGATATATGTACAAAAATGTGAGTGGTATACTAACTTTGTGAGATTCTGTTTCTTCTATTTCCTGATTATGTGTGTGTGTTTGTCTATCTATCTATCTATCTATCTATTTATCAATCAATCTACACACATGGTTACTTTCCACTAAAAGACACATACACAAGACCATACTTACAATGACCTATTCCCAGTAGGAGACAATATAAGCTCCAATACTACATGGAAGAAAATTAAAAAGTGCAGCTCATTGATGAATAATTGCTCACATCCACATTTACTAGGGGGACAACTACCTAGTAAAAACTACACATTGGATAAGTACTAGTTCACACCAGTATGTAGCAAAACCACAGTCTGTGTCTTTAAATAGATAATGTCACGTTTTTCTTATATTTTTTTTTTTGTATTTACATTTCTCCTAAAGAAAGAAAAACCCACAATGATCACTAAGATAACTTGAAACTGACAAGAGTAATAGTACATTTAAATTTACTGAAAATCAACTAATGAAATCTGACATTGTGATTCAACTGAATATTTTTTTTTAATTGCAACTGTCCTGAATAAAATTGATGGTACTATAACTTAATGTTTTAAACTGCAGCCTTTAGAAGAAATCACTGCAAACCAACATTTTCGGTAACTGTCAGTGAGACTTCAGCATCAATCCAAAGGTTTTTTGGACCACTCCTTGTGAGTAGTGTTGTGCGATTGCGTTGGCTATCGAGATCGATCGATAGTCGATTGTCGGACGCTATCGTTTAAGGTTTTCGATAGTGGAGCTCTGATTATGAGCGATGAACATTAAAGTCTATGGGAGAGCAACATACACCTTTCATTATATACACCAAACAAGGCTGGGAGAGCTGAAATTAACATCCACAACAAGTCCAAATGGATAGTGCTACATACTTAGGCATACACACTTAGGTTATAAAAGTCACAGAAAAATAGTCAAAGTCATTTACTTCCCTGTCTTGTACCACAGCCTGTCCTTTTACCTGCAATCCACCTACAAATTATAAAAGTGCCAGAGCAGTAGGGATTTGAACCATCATGTACTTGAAATGGACATTGAAATATCCCTGTCCTGCGATGCAGCATGTGCCCAAACCCTGCATGACCCCCACATTTAAAATAGTGGCCGCAAAAAGGAGTCTTTCAACCACCATTTTAGTTTATGGACATTGACTTAACCTGAGACCTGGCAACAGCATGAGCCCCAAACCTGCTCTGACCCCAAATTTAAAAGTGCGGAAAAAGGAGTCTTTAAACCACAATTTTAATTGAAACCTGGACATTGACTATACACTGTCCTGGGCACAGCTTGAGCCCCAAAACCTGCAATTGACCCCCACATTTAAAAAGTGCACGGAAAAAGGAGTCTTGCAACCACCATTTTAGTTGAACTGGACATTGACTATACGCATGTCATGGGAACAGCTGAGCCCAACTGCATGACCCCACATTTAAAAAAGTGCCGAAAAAAGGAGTCTTTCAACCAACCCATTTTAGTCTGTATCTGGACATTGACTTACCTGTCCTGGGCCACCGCATTAGCCCCAATCTGCATGACCCCCACATTAAAAAGTGCCGGAAAAAGGAGTCTTTCAACACCATTTATTTTCACTGGACAATTGACTATACCTGTCCTGATGCCACAGCTTGAGCCCCAAACCTGCATGTCCCCCAACATATTAAAAAAGTGCCGGAAAAGGAGTCTTTCAACCACCATTTTAGATTCTCTGGACATTGACTATACTGTCCTGGGCCACAGCATGAGCCACAAACCTGCATGGACCCCACATTTAAAAAGTGACGTAAAAAGGAGGTCTTTCAACCACCATTTTAGTTTCACTGGGACATTGACTATACTGTCCTGAGCCACGATGAGCCCCAAAAACCTGCATGGACCCCCCACCATTTAAGAAAGTGCCGGGAAAAAGGAGTCTTTCATCCACATTTTCAGTTCAATGGACTCTGACTATTCATGTTCCTGGGCCACAGCATGAGCCCAAACCTGCATGACCCCCACATTTAAAAGTGCGGAAAATGGAGTCTTTAACCCACCATTTAGTTTCACTGGACTTGAACTATAACCTGTCCTGGGCCCACAGAATGGCCCCAAACCTCCTGACCACCACATTTAAAAGTGCGGGATAAGGAGTCTTTTAAACCACCTTTTTAGTTGAACTGGACATTGACTATACTGTCCCCTGGGCCACAGCATGAGCCCCAAAACCTGCATGACCCCACATGTAAATGTGCCGTAAAAAGGAGTATTTCAACCACCATTTTAGTTTCACTGCGACATTGATTTACCTGTCAATGGGCACAGCATGAGCCCCAAACCCTGCATGACCCCACTTTAAAAAGTGCGGAAAAAAGGAGTCTTTCAACCACCATTTTTTAAGTTTCACTGGACAATTGACTATACCTGTCTGGGGACCAGATGAGCACCAAACCTGCATGACCCCCAATTTTAAAAAGGCCCGGGGAAAAAGGAGTCTTTCAAGAACACACATTTTTAGTTTCAATGGTACTTTGACTATACCTGTCCTGGGCCTCAGCTTGACCAAGGGCCGGAGTGACAGTGGGTGCGGGTGTAGCCCAGGCTGGCGTAGATCCTTCATCTTTTAACAAGCAGGTTTAAAATTAATAATGCCCCTATTGACGCAGCACGAAAAACTGTCATGCTGAAGGCAGGAGTGCGCGAAGCGAGGGAAGTGTTGAGAAACTCCAGCCTTACTCATGTACACATGTCAATAACTAGGGTAGCGCTTGCCCTAAGTATGAGTGTGGACAAGTGAGCTTCACTTGGAAATAACTGGTGGTTTAACGATCCTGTTACACCCAGGTGCCTTTTATCTTGGCATTCTTTTTCTCTTTTACTCAACGTGCTGGAGGAAATGGTCTCTGTATTTGTTCTCTGTCCGTGCTCTCATCAATCCATTGTCCTCTGTATAACCTACATCTGGTCAAGTTTTCCATGTACATCCTTGTACAATCAGAGGAATTTTTTTAACAGCTGATTTTGTTCATGCAAGTTTTTTAGTAACTTTAATTCTAGAAAACACATTTTTAAATAGGAATGGGAATCCCACCATGTCTTTGTTTCATCTTTTTTTCATTGTATTAAATGGGTTGTCTCAATACTGGGATTGATAGCTATGGTAAAGTTCTTGCAAAAAACAAGTCATTTTGCAATATTTGTGTCCATTAACAGTGTCCTACCTATTCCTGTTTCTGGACTGCACCTCACCCTGAGCCACTCTTGACAATTGTGGAAGAACAAATGTCTGTTAGAAACAACATTTTTTTAGAATTAGAACTGTTGTATAGCTGCCACCTCTCGTCACAGCAAAAAGACCCCAAAAATAAAAAGCAAGACCCTAGAGCAACTTTGTTCAATTGTGAAGAAAACAAAATGTTGTTAGAACAACATTTTTTAGAATAGGACCCTGTAAGTATGCTGAAGGCACAGCAAAATGCCCCCCAAAAAATCAAAGCATGACCCTTGAGGCCACCTTTGGCTCAATTGTGAAGAACAAATGTCTGTTTAGAAAAAAATTTTTTTATTAATAGGACCTGTTGTATTGCTGCATTTCTAAAGCAAGCATGACCCAAAATAATTATATATAATTGGACTTCTCTGACACTGTTAAAAATTGTGAGGGAGAAATGCCACTTAGAAGCCACATTTCTGTTACAAAGGACCATGATTATTGCTGTATCTCACAGCTACATGACCCCAAAAAATTATAAATATGACTTCTCAGCCACTATTTAAAATTGTGAGGGAGAAATGCCACTTAGAAGCCACATTTCTGTTCCAAAGGACCATAATTATAGCTGTATCTCACAGCAACATGACCCCAAAAAATTATAAATATGACTTCTCAGCCACTATTAAAAATTGTGAGGGAGAAATGCCACTTAGAAGTCACATTTCTGTTCCAAAGGACCATGATTATTGCTGTATCTCACAGCAACATGACCTCAAAAACCATTGACAATGCGAAAACTTCTTAAGATAAAGTGAGTAAATGGAATACGGTGTTGTCATGAAACCTTGCTGTCTTTTACAGTCTCCTCACAGCAAAACCAGCAAAATGAACTGTTGGGAAAAGAGAATAAAAATTGCAGTAAGAAATGATCATTTTAAAAAAAAGTTTTCAAGAGGACCATTTCTGTTTGAAAAGGAATGTGAAGTAGACTGGCAACTAATCGGTGACCTCGGCAATTGGGGCCACAACATCATCAGAGATCCATGCCTGATTCATCTTGATGAAAGTCAAACGATCCACATTATCTGTGGAAAGCCGGATGCGTTTGTCTGTAATGACCTACAGCTGTGCTGAAGGTCCGCTCAGATATGACGCTGGCTGCTGGGCAGGACAACACCTCTATGGCGTGACGAGCCAGCTCGGGCCATTCGTCCATTTTGGATACCCAGAAGTCTATTGGGTCCGGAACACATGCAAAAAACATCGGTGTTGAGACGCAGATAGTCGTGCACCATGATCTTAAGCTGATCTCTGTGTGTTGGATGGCTTGCGTTGGTGAGGTGGTAAACAAAGATTGCCAGAGGTCACCCATTTAGGCTTCTGCCACCTTGCCTGCTGCTGCCGCTACGCCTACTTGGCACTCTACTGCTGTCACGTCGCTGATGTTGTTCCACCGTGACATTTGGGGAACGTGAAGCAGACGCAACAGATGTCTCCAGTTGATCAATCAGCAAGGTCTCCATTTCCTGCATTTTATTCTCTCTTTGGGTGGGTGGACGGAAAGTGCTGATTTGTGTTTTGTACCGGGGATCAGGAGGGTGGCCACCCAGTAACTGTTGTTCATTTTGATGGCCTTAATGCGAGGATCATGTTGGAGGAAATGGAGCATCCAAGCACTCATGTGAGAGATGGAGCCTTGATTTCCCAAGCCTCTGGGTCGAGGGGCACTAGCAAACTGATCTCCTCATCTTCCTCCTCCGCCTCAAATTCGCGCCAACCTCTTTCCAAGGCAGGGACGTCGGTAACATCGGTGTCTAGGAATACCTCCTCCTCCGCTGCCTCCGGCACAGCTTCAACACAGCCCTGACTTGCCTGAGATGATGCACCCTGAGAGCTGATGCGCCACCTTGCACTAGCTCTGGACCCGAACCACTGCCTAATGAAGACCGATGAAATTGTGAAACTGTCGGGCCTTGTGGATTTGACGGAGAGAAAGGCTCCGTGTCCGCATCTGTGTCCGTCTCCTCCTCCGTCGCTGGCGGGACCTGTTGTTTCAGAGTGTCCAACGATCGTTCCAGAACTAAGATCACCACAATGCTCATGCTGACAAGGGCATTGTCCGCACTGACCATTTTGGTGGCTTCTTCAAAACTGGCAAGGATGGTGCAGAGCTCTTTCACCTGCCTCCACTCTCGGTGGTTCAACACCCCGAGGTCCGTACCGCTGCTTGTCAGGCCATGTGTCACTTCGTACTGCGTAATGGCATTGCGCTGCTGCCACAATCGCTGGAGCATGTGGAGGGTGGAATTCCAGCGTGTTGCCACGTCAACAATGAGACGGTTGACGGGGATGTCGAGCTGACGCTGCAACGCAGCCAGGCGGGACGAAGCAGGGTGCGAACGGCGGAAGTGCGAACTCAGACCTCGAGCCTTCTTCAGCAGGCAGTCCAGACCCGGGTAGCTCTTTAGAAATTTCTGGACGACAAGGTTCATGACATGTGCCAGGCAAGGGATGTGCTCCAGCCTACCGATCTTAAGGGCGGCCAGCAGATTTCGCCCGTTATCGCACACCACCTTGCCTGGCACAAGGTTCTTGTCACCCGCCAGCGCTCGGTCTCGTTGCTTAGAGCCGTCCACAGCTCCTGACCTGTGTGTGGACGGTCTCCAAGGCAGATTAATTTCAACACGGCCTGGTGTCTCTGGGCACGTGATGCCACCAGAGGACCTTGGGGGAAAGAGCCCTGCACCATCCCTGCGGTTTTGAAGAGCGTGCGCCGAGCCTGAGAGCCACCGTCACCCCAGAGACATAGCTCACCCAGTGAGCTGTCACAGAGATATAGCGGCCTTGGCCGTGCTTACTAGTCCATGTGTCGGTGGTGAGATGGACTTTTCCGGACACAGATGCAGACAACGCGCTTGAAATTTTAGATGACACGTGGCTGGCCAGGGCAGGGACGGCTTTTCTGGCAAAGAAATGCCTGCTCGGCATCTGGTATTGGGGGCAAGCGACGGCCATGACGTGGCGGAACCCATCTGTGTCCACCAGACGGAAAGGCAACATTTCCAAGGCCAAAAGCCTGGCAATGCCGACATTCAGGCTTTTGGCTGTGGGATGGTTTGGGTTAAAGTGTTTCTTCTGCTCCCAAACCCGGAAGACAGAAGGCTGGCTGCTAGACTGGCCGCTGTACGGCGTGCAGGTCGTCAAACTGGCGGAAGGAGAAGGGGTAGGATGGGTCTCTGGTGGTGCTGGTGGTACTCGGGCGACGGTGGAGGCTGTAGCGGAGGCTGATCCCTGATCATGACTCTGAGAGACATGTGCAGCTGAGGAACGCCTAGGTTGAGTGGAGGAGGAGGAGGCGGCAGCAGAGGGTGTGACAGTGGTTGGAGGGCCGGCGTCGGTCTGGCATCTTTTGGCCAAGTTTTACCTCCATTTCAACTTCATGCATTCGCAGTGCATGTGACCTAGACATGTTGAGTGGTGGTTAAACCACTCTAAGGTTCTTGACTCTTCTTATTGGTTACGGCAAAGGCAGGCACGGCATATGACATCGCTGGGTGAATCAGAGGCTTGCTCAAAAGAATGCCCAGGTTGAGAGGTCATGGACCTTTATGACGGCGAATAAAGCGAGGAGCGGAGGTTTGCGTGACCGTGGTGGCGGAATCATATCAGCGGACTTCTGCGACCGCCCATTCTCCCTTTTTTGTGGGGGACCCGTTATGTCACTACCCCATCGTCTTCCTCCTCGTCACTGATTGAAGCGCTCGCAAAGCAAATTTCTGCGGAAAAAGACAGGATGGGATCCGCAATGTCGTCGATCTCATCAGCATCTAACACAGGTGACTTGTCGTCTGACTTTCTGGCATTCAGAAAGCTGCGGGTACAAAGCAGGGGCACTGCAAGGCGTTGCCGAGCCGCCCGGAATTTTTGCCGATTGACGGACTTCCTTCACCTCCTCTGATGGCATCAGTAATGGGCGTCAGAGCCAGACTAAATCATCCTTTTTGGCCTCTTGATCTTTTACATGCTTTCTGACCCAAGCATTTTGTTCATCAAGAGGTCTTAGAAAATGGATATCCACAGTGGTGGGTACACGTGTTGACATTTTGGGCTGCTTCATGTTGGACAGATGCTAGATGATGCTGATGACGACATTTGTGGCCGTGGACTGCGGAGGACGAGGAGGTAAGACTGCTAGATGCAGGTTTGCATTAACCACTGAAGACAGATTGGCGATGATGTTCGTTACTTATATTCACAGGGACATGATCCAGCGTTGGACAGTCCTGACGGTCCTGGCAAACTGACGATCCGCTGGCATGCGAGTTGTCGCCAGCACTGGAGAGGAGCACCTTCTCTCGTACCTCTACCTCCATGTGCAACCCCCCTCTTTGCTTAGCTTACCACCTGAATTTCGCTCCATGTTCAGAAATATAAAAATTTCGAGAAGGGTATGGAATAATTTTGGAAAGTTCTTATTAAAAACGGCAAATCACAGCTATTCTCAAATCCCTCTAATCAAAACAAATTGCTGGATTCAAATTTAACTGCAAGGTGTCTATCAACAAATCTGGACGGGCAAAAAGGTCCAAAATACAGTATCTGTTATGTTTTTTTATATTAAACGGTATTTTTTGCTCATTTCAATTCACCTGTGCGTGGAATATAGAAGTGCTGTTTTAAGGATTACGTAGATGCTGCGTCAATGAACGTGCTGGGTGCGCAAAGTCAAAAAAACACGTAACTGTTATGTTTTGAATATAATAAACGGTTATTTTTTGCACCTTTCAATTCACAGTGGTGAATATAGAATTGCTGTTTTTTAAGGAATTTACCTAGATGCGCGTCAATGGAACAGTGCTGGGTGCGCAAAAGTCAAAAAACAGTAAATGTTTATGTTATGATATTATAAACGGTATTTTTGCACCTGTCAATTCACCCTGTGGTGAATATAGGAAATGCTGGTTTTAAGATTTACCTAGGATGCTGCGTCAATGACAGTCTGGGTGCGCAAAAGTAAAAAAAAAACACTCGTAGTACTGTTTGGTTTTGATATAATAAAACGGTATTTTTTGCACGTTTCGCAATTCACCTGTGGTGAATATAGAATTGCTGTTTTAAGATTGTACGTAGATGGCTGCGTCAATGAGACAGTGCTGGTGCGCAGAAAAGTCAAAAAACACGTATGCTGTTATGTTGTTTGATAGATAAGTAAACGGTAATTTTGTTTGCAAACTTTCAATTCACCTGTGGTGAATATAGAATTGCTGTTTTAAGATTTACGTAGATGGCTGCGTCAATGAACAGTTGTCTGGGTGCGCCAAAGTCAAAAAAACAGGTATCTGTTATGTTTTGGATATTAAATAAACGGTATTTTTTGCACATTTCAATTCACCTGTGGTGAATATAGAATTGCTGTTTTAAGATTTACGTAGATGCTGCGTCAATGAACAGTGCTGGTGCGCAAAAAGTCAAAAAAAACAGTAACTGTTATGTTTTGATATAATAAACGTAATTTTTTGCACCTTTCTATTTCAACTGTGGTGAATATAGAATTGCAGATTGTTTTAAAGGATTTACGTAGATGTGCGGTCAATGAACAGTGCTGGGTGCGCAAAATGTCAAAAACACGTATAATGAATGTTTTTATATATAAACTGTATTTTTTTGCACTTTCAATTCACCGGTGGTGCATATGTAATTGTGTTTTAAGATTTACGTAGATGTGCGTCAAATGAACAGTGCTGGGTGCCCGCAAAAGTCAATAAAAAACACGTAACTGATATGTTTTGGATATAATAAAACTGTAATTTTTTGCACCTTTCAATTGACCTGTGGTGAATATAGAATTGCTGTTTTAAGATTTACGTTGATGCTGCAATCAATGAACAGTGCTGGGTGCGGAAAAAGTCAAAAAACACCTAAAACTGTTATTTTTTGATGATTAATAAACGCGTATTTTTTGCACCTTTCAATTGACCTGTGGTGAATATAGAATTGCTGTTTTAAGATTTACGTAGATGCGGTGCCGTCAATGAACAGTGACCGGGTGCGCAAAAGTCAAAAAACACGTAAATGTTATGTTTTGGTATTTAATAAACGGTATTTTTTGCACCATTTAATTCACCTGTGGTGATATAGTATTGCTTTATGTTTTAAGAATTGTACGTAGATGCTTCGTCAATGAACTGTCTGGGCTCGCAAAGTCAAAAACACGTAACTGTTATGTTTTGATTATATTAAGCGGTTATTTTTTGCACCTTTCAAATTCACCTGTGGTGAAATATAGAGAATTGCTGTTTTAAGATTTTACGTAGATGCTGCGACCAATGAACAGTGATGGGTTGCGCAAAAGAGTCAAAAAACACGTAACTGTTATGTTTTGATTATAATAAACTGTATTTTTTGCACCTTTCAATTCATCTGTGGTGGAAATATTGAATTGCTGTTTTAAGATTTACGTTAGATAGCTGCGTCACTTATGAACAGTGCTGGAGTGGCGCAAAAGTAAAAAAAACACTAACTGTTATGTTTTGATATAATAAACGGTATTTTTAGCACCTTTCAATTCACCTGTGGTGAATATAGAATAGCTGTTTTAAGATTTTACGTAGATGCTGCGCCTATGAACGTGCTGGGGTGCGCAAAAGTCAAAAAACCTGTAACTTTTATGTTTTGATATTAATAAACTGTATTTTTTGCACCTTTCAATTGACCTGTTGTGAATATAGAATTGCTGTTTTAGATTTTACGTAGGATGCTGCGTCAATTGAACAGTGCTGGGTGCGCCAAGTCAAAAAACACGTAACTGTTATGTTTGATATAATAAACAGTATTTTTTGCACTTTAAATTCACCTGTGGTGAAATTATAGAATTGCTGTTTAAGATTTACGAAGATGCTGCGTCAATGAACAGTGCTGGGTGCGCAAAGTCAAAAAACACGTAATGTTATGTTTTTGATATAATAATCTGTATTTTTTGCACCTTTCCATTAACCTATGGTGAATTATAGAATTGCTGTTTTAAGATTTACGTAGAAGATGGCTGCGTCAAATGAACAGTGCTGGGTGCGGCAAAAGTCAAAAAAACAGTAACTGTTATGTTTTGATATAAAAAATTGTATTTTTTGCCACCTATCAATTCAACTGTGGTGAAATTTTTATTTTTACATTAGAATTGCTGTTTAAGATTCTACGTAGATTGCTGTTTTGTTACGTCAATGAAACGTGCTGGGTGCGCACAAAAGTCAACAAAACACGTAAATGTTATTTTTGTATTAATAAACGGTATTTTTTTTGCACCTCTTTCAATTCACCTGTGTACTTATGGGAATATAGAATTGCTGTTTAGATTTTCGTAGATTGCTGCGTCAATGAACAGTGCTGAGGTGCGCAAAAAAGTAAAAAACACGTAACTGTTATGTTTTGATTAATAAACTGTATTTTTTGCACCTTTCATTCCCTGTGGTGTAATAAGGATGCTGCTTTTTGATTTACGTAGTTGCTGCGTCAAGATGAACAGTGCTGGGTGCGCATAAGTCAAAAAAACAGTAACTGTTATGTTTTTGATATATAAAACGGTATTTTTTGCACTTTCAATTCCACTGTGGTGAATCATAGGAATTTGCTGTTTTATGATTTACGGTAGATGCTGCGTCAATGAAGTGCTGGGTGCGCAAAAGTCAAAAAAATGTAACTGTTGATGTTTTCGTACGATACACGGTATTTATTGGCAACAAACAACTGTATGACTACAAGATTGCTGGTTTGTAAGTTAAGTGCGAAGGTGGTCTATATCAACAGTCCCCCCCCAAAAAACAGGTGTAATGGGTAAAATTGAACACCTATCTGAAATGTTATACTTGATAATAAATGTGTATTTTTGCAGCTTAACAAAGAGACCTGCAAGTTTACTAGAAATGATGTTATCCAATATTAATGTTCCATGTCTGCCCAATATCCAGGAAATATTTCAATAGCAAACTGCTTAATAATAAAGATATTCCATACAATTGTCTACACTAGTCTTGTGAACTTTATCCAGTGTTCTTGTAGATAGAGCCTAGTCTGTGTTAGCCCGCGGGCCCCCCCCCCACGCTCCCACCGCGTGAATTTACAGTCGTAGATTCTGCTTTAAAATTTTTCTAGCATAAAACTACATAAAATGTTCTAATCCTCTAATCTAACTAAATTGGAGATGGATCACAGCTAATAGTAGAGGTTTCTCTGTGCAGAAATAGAATAATTTCGCTGAGCTGTTTGGCCACAGGACACGAACGCAAGGTCCTATCCCCTATGAGACGCTGAGAGGACACTGAGGCTGAAACAGGAAACGCACTGTTCTATGTAAAAACGAGGGTCATGTGATTTTTTCCAGCCAATAGCAACCTTACACATCCCAGGTCATGGACGTCGCACACACATCTCTCATGCTCTATTCTGTAATCTCATTTGCTGGCCGCCAAAATTACAGGAAGCCGCCGAAAAAGGCTCGATACTTAATAGATGATGCCATCAGATTTTAACCTTAATTATCGCATGATCTGCGGAAATTTCGAATCAGCCATTACAAAAACCTTGCCGATTTCAACTTTGTCGATAAAAATCGCTCAACACTAGACACGTGTCTTCTTTCAACCGTACTAACTATGTAACTATGTAAATTAAAGATACTGCTGTATCAAGATTGGGAATAAATTACAATGCTAACTCTAACTCTACTCCACTTTATTCCACTTTGGGATCTAGCCTAAAAAATTTGGCATGATGGATATCGTGATTAACACTATAAATGCAGTTCTGCGCTTAGGAAGATTTGTTATTAAGAAAAAAAGATTGTTTTATTTTGGTTGCTTGACGAGTTTTTAAGGTACACCTATATAAACAGTTCTTTTATTTTGAAACTATGTTTACACAATGTCATGTTCTGCAAACTGCAAGTTACATTTGGTCATAAATTTCCGTTAGTTAAATGTTTTATAAATCAAAAAAACACATGCGGTAAGAACAAGAATGTCAAATTTAAGGTGACATTAAGGCGAGTAGGGTAGTGGAGGGAGAAGTGTTGTGTTATAGACAAATTAGGATGAGGTAAGGGGTTTCTGGCTTACCAACACTCCAATACTCTCATAAATTCTCTGGACAGCTCTTTAATAACCAGCTACTCGACATCTGATGATTCACATTACCTGCATGTGATTTTTCTATCAGAGGACGCAAGTTGTATGAGGATGAGAAACATCAAGCTGTAGGAGACAAGTATATTTTGCATTTAATAAATACTAGTTTATATTTGGAATAATTGTTACAGAAATGTAGTTTTATATTTGTTAGTTTAACCAAAATGTATTTAGAGCATGTTAAAAACGTCAGGTGCCTTAAACTCAAGATTACACCTGTGTGTATTTCTTTGGTGTTAGCTTTATACTTTTGACTGATATAATTTATCAGATGGGCAATTGCTTTATATTTGAATCTACCAGGAAAAGATGTATACAGTAGATTAATAATATGTTAATATCTTTCAACTGCATTTTCCTTAGAATTAAACACCATGTTATTATATGTTCCCATGAGCACATTTGCTGTAGATTTTCAACAGGAAGTACACAGCATTTTTTATTTAAGTCCTCACTTAAAAATCCACACAATGGTCTGGATTTTTATTATTGATTTTTTGCAGTAGTTCTTGCTGGACCACGGTTTTCGGCACGGATTTGCGCAAAAGTTGTGGTCAGTTTTCGGATTGTGATCGGCCCATGTTAAAATGAAATGTATGGGAATCACCGGGCAATCGCGGAATAATTGGAAAAGATACAAACATATTGCATATTTCACTACGGTTTAAAAAACCGACAGATTAAAAAAATCTGTGCTGGTAAGACTAAACACAGATTTTTATTGCTGTGTATGCAGTATTGGTACCATCTGGATTTTTGGCGTATTCAAAATCTGACGAAAAAAATGTGCTGTGTAGACCTGCCTTAAGGTCAATGTAGAAAAATTAAACAAAAAAATCCACAAGTCCCATTGACAATATATGTAACCAATTCACATACAAAAATCTGTACCAATTGATTCAGATCTCTTTGTGCAGTTTAACAAAAAATGCAAAGTGTATTTCCAATCGTGTGAGAATACCTTAAATAAAGTATAGAGATGGGCGAATCGATTCTAAGAAGTGGAATTTCATTTTAGAATTTCAGGGAAACTAGGTTCTTAACAAAGTCGAAAAGTTTTGGGGGTACATAGTGTGAACGAAGTGTGCTTTTGATTGATAAAATGGCTGCCAGCATCATGGCATTACATGGGAGCAAAAACTTGGGAGGGAAAGAAGGGCATAGCATACATGACATGTGCAGAGATTGAAGCCCAATAAGACGACGGCGGGGTTCTGTGACCGTCAGCGCACTATATTAGTCCGGGCGCGAGTGGGAGCTAATTACCGCTCTACTGTACTTGATTAGGGAAGGATGCGCACGGCTATGCTTACTGATAATTCTTACTAAAGAACTCCATTTTTTATACAGCAATTTTTGGGGGGTGTAACAGCTTGTTCAGAGACTGCTTCTTAAAGTTTAATTTGATTTTGTGTGGGGTATTGGAACTATAAGTCCAGTGTGCGTCTAATGCAAGGTGCATGTACATTTTAATGCTATTCTGTCCTCACAGCACATTGAATATCCAAGGTTATCTAAGCCTGTTCCTGTTTGTACTTCATTTAAAGAAAGTGTTTTTACAATCCAAATACCACTTCATCTTTGGATTGCTCAATTCTATGCGCAATTTACATCCAGGGGTTTATTAAGCGTGTTCTGATGTCTGTGGTCACTAAAAACCGTCTTTTCACCGCCAAATAAAGGACATTTTTTCCTCTGATTGAGCATAATTCAGATCCGAAGGTTAATTAGACAAGTTTTATCTTTTTGTGCACCGTAAATACAGGCCAATTGTAATACGCTACAAGATAGGTAGTGTTTTGGATGCTCAATTCTTGTTGCGCAATTTAATCCAGGGTTAATTAAGCGTTGTTCGTGTTGTGGTTGACCTAAAAGAAACCGTCTTTTCACCGCCGCAAAAAAGACCATTTTTCCTTGTAGCATAATTCATAAACCGAGGTATTTTACATACAATGTAAATTTTTCTGGCCATTTTGTGGAGCGCAAATTTATTATCCAAGGGTACCCAAGATTTGTTTGTGGGTTCATATTCAGGGTGTGTAGTTATCATATACAGATATCTTCATCAAACAGTGTCTGTACATTTTAGAAACAAACAGTATGTCAGACAGAATAGGTGCAGGCTTTCACTCACGAGTGGCAGTGGCACAAACATTCCTGGAGCAGGCCCAGGTCGCAAACACAGCAATGGGGACGTGCAGCAGGGGTCACACGGTGAGGCCAGAACTGCCGCATTTGTCTCCTAGCGGCCGTTGTGGTGAACTAGCAACCCAAGGGTTCTTAATTGGTTTGACTAGGTCATCCACTTCCTCCCAGATGGACATCTGACAACCCCAGCCAAGAGTCGGTGGGAAGTCAGACACAACCTTAGTTGGCATGGCTGGGAGCGGTTCAGCAGCCCATACCTGTCCTCAACCCGCCTCATGGTCCCATCCGGTTCCCTCAGCCAGCGATCTACTATATGTGGTCTGGCTCCAGCGCCACTAATAAGCGATGATTAACAATTTGTCGGAGGGCTAGATCATCAGCTACCTTGGCAAGCGAGAAATGGGAGCCATTGATCCCTGATTCTTGCAGTAGGCGGCAAACTATAGATGTGGAGAGTGGCATGGGAGATCATGTTGCATTGTGGAGGGGGTCAGCTCTGCATACCAAGGACAGTGATGAGGACAGCAGAGTGACGATGGAAAACACAAATAGATGATGATGTAAGCCGACCGCACTTGGCAGTCGGATGAGGCAATGGACTTCATCATCGTAAGGAGATGAGGGTGTCAGCTTGCGTGTCAGGCAGCGGCGCAGCCAGCAAGTGGTTGTTTGGCCGTGAGTCAGCAGGTTTAGCAGCAGTGTGAGGTCAGGAGCCAAGCAAGCCACGGGGTAAAAACCGTTCGCAGGTCCAAGAAAGTAGTTGGCACAGGGGGCCTCAGCAAGGGCAGCGGCGGTAGTAGTCACTCAAGTGCGGAGCTGTTTTGGCGGTAAAATCAGATACCTGCGGCTGTGGCAGAGGTTCTTTGCTAAGACACCTGAGGAGACCGATATGGATATATGTAGAATCTGTTGGCAGAAAGTGGAAGCTGCAGGGAGCTATACGTTGGGAACCACGGCCCTGCGTTCAAACACATGCAGCTTGTCACCATCCGGTGGCTGGGCGAAACATGGCTCGACTGTGGTGTGGTCCATCTGCCGCCGCAGCAACAGACTAGCCAGGCAGCCGCCAGTGGGCCACGCCATAGCCATGCGCAGCGCAGTCAAGGCCCAGATCTATCTCTGCTAAGAAGGGAGCTGTTCCTCTTTGCCATCATCTCGGTCCAGATTGCTCTGCCTCCTCGCTACTCATTGTCAGCCAACAGTCGTTCAGCGAGGCAATATGCAAAGAGACAAAACAGTATATGCCGTCCAAACCATCCTAGGTGCCAGAAGCTGGACCATGTCCTGTCCAAGTTGTTGGTACTGCAGTCCTCCCTTTCCAAATGGTGGACTCTGTTCCGTTCAGAGGAACTTCTGGTTTGTGCCGAGCCGAGTGAGAGAGTTTCCAATCCGTAATTTCATTTCCAAAAAGGCAGTACCAGCACTTCATAAATATGTAGAACAGAAGCTTTGCCAGTCCTTGAGATTATCGGTTTGTTCCAAGGGGCACGGCAGTGCGGCAGCTGTAACTATGGTCAGGGCCAGTACATGTCCTTTACGGCCCACTGGGTGAATGTGCTTCACTGACCATGCACACCAACTACTTGGACAGAGCAGGCTCGCTTTCTCCCTCCACGTTGTCAAACTGCGGCTCACTGCGCCAATGTCCGTCCTCCTCTCCTCCGACCACACCAACCATCTCAGCCTCAGGCCTCCAAAGAGTACGGCTCCATCATACCACATGTGTAGGGCACAGCGGTTGTCCGCAGTTGTACACCTGGCTTGCCTTCGTGGAACGAGTCACACAGGGGAGGACTGCTCGCGTCATGCAGCAAGAATCGATGTGTGGGGCTTTCTCCGCGGCCAAACTGCAAATAGGAACCATGGTGACGGACAATGGGAGGAACATTGTGTCCGCGCTGCCCCGAGGGGGATGGTCCATGCGGCCCTGCATGGCGCACGTGTTCAATTTGTTGTGAAAACGGTTCCTGAAGTCTTCCCACCGATCTTCAGAAGATTCTGAACAAAGGCCAGCGTATCATGAAACTGTTGCATGCACTTCATACATTCCCTAAAAAAGCCAGGAACACCCTTAGAGTTGCCCTGCGGTTGGAAGGCCTCCCAACCCACTATGATATGCGATGTTTCCACCCTGTTGGAATTCCAGGCCCTGCACATGTTGGACCCGACTGTGCTCGAACAGAGAAAGGCCCATTTACGATTTTTTGATGATCCAGGCGGACAGGAGTACCTCCCATGTGTAACTGATGTCAGGCAGTGGCAGGCTCATGACTGTGAACTGCCGTTTGTTGAGGCCATTGTGGGAGGGACACGTTATTTGTCAGTCACCAGGATTACAGGTTGAATTAACGTCATTCCGCCTCGCTTCATGATCCTGCGAACAGATGCTGAAAAAATCTTCTGGGCAGGGGATGGAGACGTGGCGCAATACATTCTCGTGGCCACCATGAAACCGCGGGTGGACTGAAATGGAGGAGGATGGAGGAAAGTGAAGCAGAAGCATTGTTCTGCTGAATTGAGTGTATTTTCTACCATGGTGACACGAAGAGGAGGAGCAGGAGCAGCTGGAGGAAGTACATGGAGATGAGGACAGATGGAGGCAGTGAACCCGCAAGCACCGTGGCAGGGCAGTAAACAGTGAGATGGAGGGAGGGAGAGCCCTCGAAGTCACTTGTGCTGATGGCCCGCAGCATGCTGATTTGCCTGGCTATTGTGGACAGCCGAATGGTCACCATCCGGCAGCGGATGACTTCTGGGTCTCCACCCTATTGGACCCTGCTACCGGTCCAAAATGGGAGCCTTTTTCCCAGCTATTGAGAGGGAGGACATACTCAAATAACTATAGGGAAATCCTCCGTTAGTCACTTGGCCGCTGCATCATGTGCAGCATCGTCCCTCCTCTGACAGGTCTGACACTGAGGGTTCTTCAGTGCTACGTATACTGCCGCGGCTGCTGGGGGAAGGTGGTGGAGGGTAGGAGCAGTACCAGCCTCCATCAGCAGCAACTAGTTGGAAAGTACTGATGAGCATGCTTCCTTCTCCGCCTAGTGAGGTAGGGGCAGTCGCCAGTAGGCAGCAGGAACCTGGAGCAGACTGAACCAAACAGGTGGTGGCCCTACTTGGACAGACACTCTGCCATCCAGCCAGTTAGAAGTTTCGTGGACCTTACTGGGCAGCCAAACTGGAAGTGTGGCCGCAACTTGCCGAGTTTGCAGTGGAGAAAGCTGTCATGCCGGCACAGCAGAGTGTGGCATTCAGAGCGGGGGTGTTCTGTGCTGCGGGGGCCATCGTTACCCCAAGGAGACCCCGCTTGCACACGGGAAATGTGGAACGGACTGACCCTTTTGTCAAGATGGAATTCAGGCGTGGAATCGGCCAGGATTCCACACACCAATGCTTAGGATCAGACTACATCAGCTATGACGCCTCACCCAAACTGTGAGATACTGAGTACGGGTTCAAAACTATGCCTCAGCCACTATTCTGATGCCGCCACCCTCCTGATGCCACACATCTGCTGACAGTTTCTCCATCTGTAAATCTAAAATATAACCTTTATTAGATCCTTATAAAATAATAAACCACTTAAAATCTTCCTAAGCAGCATATATCACCGTTGGTCAATACACAAAATAGGTGGGTGTAATCCTGTCCCTCATAACACACTATACTAAAACCCTATATTGGTAGGGTAGTCGTCCCGAAAAGGTCGGCCCACCTAGGGACTAATACCTATTTAATTCCTCTATGTCCCTAAATTAGGGTTTTGATAGATATTAATTACATACATGAGAACACAAAGTGTATGCCACTATAGGTATCATCAAAGAACTAAACCAAATTTCATAGATATCATTCACATAAATAGAAACCACTAGGGTGTATGTCACTAGCGGTCTCAATAAAAGGGACTAGACCACACAAGCACACCACACACTAAAGGAAGCAAAAAATACTAATATATCTTCTTAAGTCAAATGACAATAGTTCATTTATCAAAGATAAATACGCCCATAGATTGATAGATTGAATCTCAGAAATTTGATTTACCAATGGATATATAAGTTTAGGTACAGGTAATGATAAAATCCATACACCATAGTATAGATACGACCTTAAGTTGCTTTCTCAAAAAATCCTATTTTCCCGACGCGTTCTTCCCTGTTCCTCATCTCAGGTTAATCAGGGGAGTATAGGCAGACCATGATTCATAGAAAGAGCAGCGGGCATAAAGCAGCTAGATACTTATGATGACCACCCTCTGTTGAAGTGGCCTCCTTACCTATTGTATATCCGAGGGTCTCCAACATGTCGAGGCGCGCCAAATCACTCGGTGTCCTCGCCGGTGTCTCTGCGCATTGTCTCCGCGATCAAGCAGGTAAACCTCGATACTGGGATTTTATTCTTACAGGTCATGCGCAGTTACCCAATTTCATATCCTGAAGTGATTACAGGCACACTGCGAATTGGCTATGGGTCCACTAGTATGCCGCGTTATTGTTTCTCGGTCACGCGACCATAGAGCCTACTCGCGTTAGGGCATATTGGCGCCCGGTTCTCTCTTAGTGGATTTAAGAATAATAAATTGACTCTCAGTCCAAGGAAAAGGGATTAGGACCTGGTTATACAATTGTATTTGCCAAATAGTTTATCAATTATTATAGTACCAAGATATTCATTCTTTTTGGATCCATCTTCATACTGTTATAGTCTCAACTTAAGACGGGACATAAGTATCAGAAGATACAAACTAAAAATTAGTGGTAGCCAGAACCCCTTCCGTTAATATGTATGGCAGCCATATGTCAAGAGGACATCATAAACATAGTCATTAGGATATGTACTTAATATGATAGAGAAAAAAAAACAAATTTTCCATCATGTAAATCAGGATTCATGACCATCTTGTCAGATGTCTTTCCCCAAAAATTTATATATCTGAAGCCGTGGGTGCAGAAAATCATATTAATACAGCCAAAATACAGGCATTCTCGATTCAGACCTTCTGGTTGCATGATTTAAGTCGAATACATCCATTCAGTTTCCTTACAAATAGTCTGTTATCAATATTCCCTTTTCTGGAAGTTACTTTTATTTTTTCAATTTACACAGAATGTAATACCAGTTGATTTCTCCAGCGTGTTCCTGCCAGGACATGTTTCACTAAAGGGGTATCTCTCCTATGCCTAAATGTCTACCATATGTTACTCCAGTACGCACTTAATAGGACTTAGGGTCTTCACCACATAATGCTTACCACATCTGCAAATTGCCAGAGGTACACCACCCCCTGACTTCGACAGTATCATAAACTCCCTGTTCAATAAGTATTTCGGTCACATTGCTCTTGAAAAGTTTTAGTTTTGATCAACATATTTGCAATAGGATTACACTTCCCACACCTATACATACCCAGGGGGTTTCCGATCCAGCCTTGTGCATTTCTGATCTACATGGGCACAAAAAATGGACTGTGAACTAAATCGATCCATAAGGGATCTTCACCTTCACGATATGTCACTGAGGTTCTCGAGATGACAGTCAGATAGATCTGAGTCAGATTTTAAAAATGCCCCAGTGTTTCCGTAGATCTTCATGATCTCTCTGTTCTGATCATCGAAGGTACCTATAATCGAAAATTCATTGGACTCCCTTATCTCTTGAGGAACATGGGGATTCTGTAGAGTATTTCTATCTTTTCCAAAGAGTCGTAAATGCATAGTTTGTACGTTGGAATGGGGTATCCTCTCTCAAGAATCTAATCCTTAGATCTCATGCTTGTTCGTAAAATCCTTAGCTAGAGCAATTTACGAATCCTAAGGTTACTGGCCCTTAGTATTCTTTCTTAGGTTGTCAGGATGATGTGACTCCCACCTAAGTAGATATTGGTTGATGTTCCTTTCGTGGGTTCGTGTATGTATAAAGCCCATGTAATTCTTTATAGATAATCAAATCCAAGAAGGCTTATTCAGATGAGTTGTCTCAGATGTAATTGTAGAGACCAATCTCATTGATGTTTAATACATCGATGAACTCCTTAAACGGCGCTTCATAACCTGCCACAGCACGAAGACGTCATCTATATATCTTCCCCCTATACAGGATGTTCTCGGGTGTGAACATCCATTTACCTTCCGAACACAAGGCGTCCGCTCCCACAAGCCCAGGAACAAATTTGCATATGTGGGAGCACAAGGGCGTACCATAGCAGTTTGCCCTGAGCTGGTTGTAGACCCTGGGCCCGACGAGGAATAGTTGTGAGTTACGTGTATTTGAGGAGTTTAAGAACCAGTCATAATGCTTTTTCATACTGTCTCCCAACTTGTCTATGAGAAGAAGTAAGATGAAACTGATGAAGAGACGCGTTGAGACGGCGCCTCAGTGTGGTGAATGTATTTTTGGCTATTAGTGTTAGTGCTTCCACACTGTCGTCTGTAGTTCGCTGATATGCTCGTCGCGTCTGATCATTCTGTGTCGCCATACGCGATGTTTTATTAGAAGGTCTGATGTATCTCTCAGATTCGATGGCAGTCGTCACCACAAAAATTCCTCAGAACCTTGTCAATATAGATCCAATGTTCTGTGTAAGTGACTGGATCCCTGACCACTATTGGGAGTCCTTTTATGGAACTAGTCCCTTGTGTATCTTTCGGTAGGGATTAAAAAGTTGCCAATTTTGGTTTTTTAGTTTAGGACCTGGCTTCATCACCAGAGAGAATACCACATTGACCCCTGAATTACTTCATTTAAATTCTCCTATAAAAGTTCGTTGCATAGACGTTATTCCTTAGTTGCGAGTCTGAGTGTGAATTAATGTACGTATAAGCTCCAAGTGTACAGATCTGTGTGCTCTTTAGCGCTAGCAAGTATGAGCTAATGAAGATGCATTATTTATCGTGATCCATTACTACCAGTGTTCCCCCCCTATGATTCTCTCTTGCGTTTATAAGATCGAGTTTTGTATTCCTGTTCAGGCTATCAGACATTCTAATTCATGATCTTTTATGTCGCATCTACGGTATACCCCCCTTAGTCTTTGTGCTATGTCGCATAATTCGCGTCGTACTAATATCCTGTTACTCAATTATGTGTCCTTCGAAGATCAATTAGAGGAGATCTAGGTGATGACTACTAGGATAATCCCAGTCACTGTTTATGAAAGATGTCTGTAATGTGTTACTGTGGATAACGATATCTTTGGTCTGACATTAGTTGTGTGAGAATTTTCTATTTGTAGTGTGAGAGAGATAGGCCGGCATTGACGAAGGAGTGGAGAAAGACTAGACGCAAAACCTCATGCTTTTTGGTCTAAAGAGTCTGTTTTGTAGGATAGAGATAGTGTACTAGTCCCATGATCCCCTCTCCTTTCCATCAACCCCACCAGAGTCTTAATCCTGGGAGAACTTCCATGGCGATCCCCAGGTTGTACCTCATTTGTTCCTCTCTAAGTTATCGTCATGTGTCTAAATAGCGTGTAGATGAACCTTTTGATTATACGCACTCGACTGAGATTCATATCCTTGACCCAGTTAAATTCATTAAATTTTGTAGTTGGTACAAATGATAGCCCCTTGGAGAGTATATTCAATTCCTCTGTAGTAAGTGATCTCTGGGATAAATTGATCACTTGGGCTGGACATTGTGTTATGGAGCTCAACTCTGCGCTGGGATAGTTAAAATAGGGATCAGCAAGATGAGACTCCGTTGTGATCGACGCAACGTTAGAGGTCATCAAGAGATAGTGTAATTCAGTCCAGAGATTGGAGTATAGAATAGAGAAAGAGAAGGGAGGCATAGACTTCGAGAGCGAATTGTATGAGTATGTAAGAGGTGTGTGCGCTCTCGATCCAGCATCTACTCCAGATCAATTTGTGTCGGTATCCTATGGGGCCCTTCCATTTTGTATTATTCCTGTATTCCCCAATTCCTCATTCTTCTGTGTTTCTCCATCCTTTATTCACACTTGGAACTTCCCCTCCTACCTCTAAATGTTAATCCTCCCCTATTAGTATCTATTCCTATTCAGGGAGTTATCACTGTCTGACAGCTCGGGTCTTGAAGTAAAATATCGGTGTCACTCTTTTTTCACTTACATACAGCATGTTCATAATGCTTGCCTCCTTAAATTCATGAAGGTCTCTAATAAAATTGGTTTATGTTTTCTTTCTTTTAAGTTTGCGTATATTTTTTCCACTGAGTTTTTTAGGAGCACTTCCCGTCTCGAAAAAATATGGATTTACCTCTACGTTACATCTGCTCTCTATAGTCTCTTTTAGTTTATAGTCCCTGTTTTTTCTAAGTTGGTTCTTTCCTCCTCAAGCAGTATTTCATCAAATTCAGGGAGGGAGTTCAAAGTTCCTCCTCCCACTTCTTTACAACCTGAGGAAGACCTTGATTCATCAAGGTTGGACTAACATGTGTCTTCAACACGAGGTTCAAATTTTCGCCTTAAATATAATATTCAAGGCTAGAGAGAGACTTCTCAGAAGGTAGAAGATTGAGAATGCGTGTGACAGCTCAGCGAGGACATCCGATTGCTGAGCATCCAGATAGTAAGATCTACATCTAAGAGATGAGAAAATCCTCTCCTAACTCGTCAGTGGGCTCTTTAATAGGATTGTCTTACGTCAGATATCGTGAACTCAATGATAGGTCATGTTCGGAGCCACCCTATCGTCCCCAGTCACACTATTGTCTCCGAAGTCAGATCAGCGAAATGTGAGTTCACTTGTATGTAGTAGACTCCTTCGTATAAAGAGAGACGCTCAGTTAGTCAAGCAGTGTGCTGATCGCTGCGAAACAACTTCATCAATTATAGAACAAGAGTCTGGAAATCAAACAAATATCACAGCCAGGTAAACGACAACTCTAATCTCAAAATATAACTTTATTAGATCCTTATAACAATAACTAAACCACTTAAAATCCACCCTAAGCCAACGGCTCTTTACCTCACCTGTTGTCAATACACAAAATAGGTGGTTGTAAGATCACTGTCCCTCCCCCCTAATTAACTCTACCCCGCATCAGCAGATCACAACCTAATATTGGTAGGGTGTCGTCCGAAAAAGTCGGCCCCACCTAGACTAACCTATTATTTCCTCTTCATGTCCCTAAATAGGGTTTTGATAGATGTATAATCTAAATACCATGGAGAACACAAAGTGTATGCCTCTAAGGTTTTCATCAAAAGAACTAAACCAAATTTCATAGATATCTTACATAATAGAAAACCACCAGGGTGTTCTATGGTCACTAGGGTCTCAATAAAGGGGACTAGGACCACACAGCACACCACCACTTAAAGAAGCAAAAAAATATATATATCTCTTAGGTCAAATGGACATATGATTCAATATATCAAAGATAAATACGACCATAGTTTGATAGATTGAATTCTCAGAAAAGAAATTCTATTTACACTCAAGGAATATAACTCTTAGGTCAGGTATTGATAAATCATACACCATATAGAAGATACGACCTTAAGTAGGCTTCTCAAAAATGCCTATTTTCCCGACGTCGATTCCCCCTGTTCTATCTCAGGTTCATCAGGGGAGGTATAGGCAGACCATGATACATAGAAAGGCAGCGGCGATAAAGTGGCTAGGATACTAATTGATGACCACCACTGTTGTGTGCCTATTACTATTTATATCCGAGGGCTCAAATGTCGAGGCGCGCCAAATCTCTCGGCGGTCTCGCCCGGTGACTGCGCATGCGTCCGATCAAGCAGGTAACCTTGATACCGGATTATTCTTCCGGTCATGCGCAGTTACAATTTCATATCTGAAGTGAATACGGCACACTGCGCATGCGCCCACATAGTATGACCGAGTCATAGTTTCTGGCGGTCATGCGCCATAGCGCTAACCTCGCCGTTAGAACAATGGCACCCGGTTGGTTATCCTCTTAGGAATTTAAAAGACTAATAATTGACTCTCAGTCCAAGGAAAAGGTATTTAGAGGATGATATTACACATGGTAGTATGCCAAAATAGTTATCAATATTATCGGCCAGATATTCATTCTTTCTTGGATCCATCCTTCCTACTGTTATGTATCAACTTAGAGGGGACATAAGTATCAGATTACAAATAAAATTAGTGGTAGCCAAAACCCCCTATCCTTATATAGATGGCAGCCATATGTCATGAGGTCACATAAACAGAGTCATTTGATATGTACTTAATATGATAGAGGAAAAAACAATTTTCCATCATGTTAAAACAGGGATTCATGACCATCATGTCAGATGTCTTTCCCCAATTTATATATCTGAAGCCTGGGTGCAGAAAAATTCATATAAAAACAGCCAAATACAGCATCTCATTCAGGACCTTCTGGTTGCAATGATTTAAGTCGATACATCATTCAGTTTCCTCTACACAATAGTTTTTTTTACTGAGTTTAAATCAATATTCCCTTTTCTGGGAAGTTACTTTTATTTTTTAATACACAAGATGTAATTACCAGTTGTTTCACCAGAGTGTTCCTTGCCAGACCATGTTCACTAAAGGGGTATCTCTCCTATGCCTAATGTCTCCCATATGTTCTCCAATACGCACTGTGGCCGACCGACCTCAGACGGTCGCAGGATTCTGCCACTAGGTGGCGTAAAGCAGGAGATCTGCTGCCGACGTGCCACCGAAATCATGGATTCGGTGGGGGAAGTCAACCATTTGGCGGTCTGAACCATAGGTTTACTGACATGTGTATTTGTGTCGGCGTCCTGCTAGGGGCTTTTGATGGGTTGCCTTTCCCGGGACGGTCACGCGTTGGGTGGGAGGCCGTCCCCACGTTCCAGGCAGGTTCGGTTCCAGGATTTACCAGGCATATAAAAAGCCTGTCTCTGCAAGGTGATCGGGGGGCATGGTCTGCCCCAGTGTGTGGAGCAGCACAGAGCTGGAGAGACAGAGGCTCTGGCCCCCCAGAGGCTTAGGAGAAGCGGGTGCCATTGGATACTGGCAAGTGTATGTCGTTTGGTGGTACTGGAGCTAGGCGTCGCAGTCCACGGCTAGAGAGGGACTAACGATGATTAGTCTGTGTGGCCGACGGCCTGTGGTTTTTTATTGTGTGTATTTTTGTTTGCATGTCCTGCGTAAAAAACTGGCTGAGTCCGGTGTTAAATGGAGCCCAGTGTCTGTATTGCCATCGCCTTACAAAAGACGGCGATCCCAGAGCTGAATGACCCCCCGGGCCGAGCCAGATGGCGGGGGGAGGGCCGAAGGTATGTAAGGTGTTCATATGGTGGAGGTGCCGTGGGATAATTGGCACAACTGAATTGGCGCAGGGTGTTGGCACGAAAAGTTAGTGTGCTGATGAAGTGGTACAACGTGCAAAAGGTCTTCTGCAGCAAGTTATTAAAGGGGCGGAGGGGCCGTATTGTGGAAGCAGTGTGCTAATGGAGACACACCGCATAAAGGCCGAGTTCTTTGTGGGGTGAGAGGACTTGTGTCCTCTCATGGAGAGGTAGGAGGACAAACCTGCAAGTTTGTAGAGACTGTGCTGTCTAAAAGACTGTGTTGCTGGCCTGAAATTTTGTTTTGCCATGGAAGGAACTCCTTTCCAGCTGAGGCTGTCTATGAAGGAGTGCTGAGCTGCTGACTGCAACACATGTGAGGAAAGGAGAGACAGAGTGAGAATGCGTCGCTGACAAGCAATATGAGAGACCGCTGTATCCGAGCGGTGCTTGAAGAGCTGTATGATCAGATATAGCACGATGTAGTAGCCAAATGTTTAAAATATCCTTCAAAAAGCTTTCCACAATAGTCTGTAGGAATTTTGGGCCCATTTCTCCTGACAAAATTTGGGGTGAAAACTAAACCATTTTTGTTTTTTCCCCCTTTGCGGTAACCTCCCCTTTTCAGCTTTGCCCAAAAATTTTTCCCAATAGGTTTTAAACCCGGGGGTTTTCGTGAGGGAAAAATTTCCCAAAATTTGGGAACTGGTTATCGTTAAGCCACTTTGTAACCATTTTGGGGCAGAAAGCTTCGCCCAAATTTGGGAAACCCTTTTCCCCCAACCCTTTAACTTCCTGCCCTAAATTGTCTTGAAAATGTTGTTTTTCAGTTTTGGCCACAAAACCTTTTTTCCCTTTTGATGCCATATATTTTGGAATGTAGCAGTCCCTCCTGAGCAAAAAAACATCACAACATGATGCTGCCACCCGTGTTTTTTCACAGTTGGGGTGGTGTTTTTTGGGCTTCCGAGCTTCTCCCTTTTTTTTTTTTCCTTTTTTAAAGGGTTTTATCAGACCACGGACATGGCCCCAAAAAATTTAGGCCCTTTGGGGTTTTTTTTTTGGGGAACTTTGTAAACTTTTAATTCGGGGTTTTTTTATTTTTCTTTAGAGTAATCTTTTTTACGGCAATGGCCTTTCACCCCATGTTGATACAGTACTTTTTTTTTCCTGACACAATCTTCCCAGCTTCCGCCAGCATCTTAAAAAATGCCCTTTTGCTTTTTTTTGGGGGTTTGAATGCACATGTAAACCCAAAAGGGCACGTTCATCCTCGGGAACACAGAACCCGTCCCCTTTCCTGGGGCGGTAGGGATGACTAGATTTTCCCATTTTGTTTGTATTTGGGTTATAATTGTTTGTACAGGAATGAACGGGGGCCTTCAGGTATCTGGAACTTGCACCCAAAGGATGATCCCCATTTTGGTGCAATCCAAAATTTCTCTTCCTGATATTTTGACTGATTTTTTAGATTTTTCCAAAAAGGGGAGTTACACACAGGGGTTTTTTTTGGTATGCTTAAAAAAAAACATCCAAATTGTTCTCTGATTAACCAATTTTTCCCAAATTAAAACCTATCACAAGCTTCCAAAAAAAAAAGGGCAAAAAAAAATGCTTAAAAATTATCTCTCTCTGATCACTCGCAATTTGGGCCCAAATAAAAAAATTTTTGGTAATCCTAACTGACCAAAGGGTAAGGTTTATTTTTGATTTCATGTCAGATAGTTAGAAACCCGGGGCATGTGTGTTTTTTTTATATAGTGTAAGTAAACTTCGGGTTTAAAACTGATTTGTATATAATTTTATATATATAAATTGTGGCCGACCGCCCTAGAGGGTCGCAGGATTCTCCCACAAAGGGGGCCCGAACAGAAAGGAATCTGCTCCCCGGAGGGTTCCCCCCAAAAAAAACCCCCCCCGGATTCGGTGGGGAAGAAAACCTTTTGGGGCGTCAGAACCGGGGTTACTGACATGTGTATCTAGTGTGGCTGCTAGGGCCCCCTTTTGAGGGTTCCCTTTTTTCCCGTGCCCGGTCACAGCTTTGGGGTGGGGGGCCGTCCCCAAGTTCCAGCCAGGTTGGGTTTCCGGGATTTACCAGGCATATAAAAAGGGGCCTTTCCTGAAAGGTTGATCGGGGGCCCGTGTTGCTCCCCAGAACCGGGAGCAGCACGGGGAGCGGAGACAGAGGCTCGGCCCCCCAGGGGGTTTTGGGAAAGAAGCCAGGACCCAGCGGGAGACGGGGGACAAAGTTTTTGGGGTGAGCCCCTGGACATTGGGTCCTGTTCACATGGAAAAGAGGGACCCCCTGTACACATGTTTAAGTTATTTGGGCCCGACGGCCCGGGGGTTATTTTGTTTGTTTTTGTTCCCTTTGCTTGTAATGTCTGTCCCTCAAAAAAGGGCTGGCTGAGGCCAAGTTTAAAGGGAAGACCGGAGCCCAAAAGTGCCAACTGCCCTTCCCAAGGGACGGCAAACCTGCAACCCTGAATGACCCCCGGCCGAGCCAAGATGGCGGCCGAAGGGGCCATTTTAAGGTTTTTACATATGGTGGAGGATCCCGGGGCAAAATTTGGCACAACTAAAATTTGGCGCATTTTGGGGCAGGGAAAGTTGTGCCTAAAAGGGGGTACGGGTGCAAAAGTTTTCTGAAAGCAAGTTTTTAAAGGGGCGGGGGCCCCTTATTGTAAAAGCAGGCTGCAAAAGGGAAGACACCCACCGCAAAAAGGCTGATTTCTTGGGGGGGAGAGACTGTGCCCTTTCTCAGTGGAGAGAGGGGGAAAAAAACCCCTGCTTGAAGAGACTGTGCTGCCCTAAAAGACGTTTTTTGCGGGCCTAAAAATTTTTGTTTTCCCCAGGAGGAACCCCTTTGGGCCCACTGGGGCAGTCTTTTAAGAGTCTGGGGCAGCTGACTGCAACCATGAAAAGGAGAATGAAAGCCCAACAAATTTGGGAAGGAAAGACCATGAGGGGTTAAAACCAAATTCTAAACCCAATTCCACATCTGAGAAAGGGGGAAATTTCACCACAATACAAGCAGTCTTTCGGGCTGGAGGTGCAGAGCCAAGCGGGAAAAGACGGATGGCAACCGAAAACCAGAAAGATTGGGGGGAGGGTAACCCTCAGGGGAAACATTGAAATGGGGGGATGCCCCGTGGAGGAGGCCGAAATCGTTCACCCCAAAAAGGGGGTCCACCTCAAGAGGGGATGTTTTTTGCAAAGGCCCCTGCGGCCCCCTTTGCCAGGGGCAACCATCTGGATAAGCAAGACCCCTGCTTCCACGGTCCCCCCCTGGGGAGCCTTTTTGGAGATCCCCACAAAGTGGAGAGATGTCCCTGACTCCCCTCTCAGGAGGGGGCCACAGCTCCCGGCCCTGGAGCTTCAGGTGAATGGACCCCCACCCCGGGCGGGACATGGACAGTCGGCAGAAAAAACCCCAGACTACCCCCAGAAATCAAATCGGGTAAACTGCTCCAGTGGGGTTGGTGATGTGCTGTGGGCTGTGAAATGATCTAAATAAGGATTTTATGGTTCTAAAAACAGAGGCCCAAATATGCGAAAAAGGGCCAAAGACCCCAAAGGGAGCAGTGGACTTGCAGGTCTGAGGGTTATGACATATATGAAATTTGATCCCCAAATTGAAAATGCTAAAAAAGGGGAAAAATGTCCGGGAACCAAAAAGCTTTTTTCCCCCAGCTGGAGCAGGGACCTATTGTGGGTCAAAAAGAGCTAGAAATTAGTTACTCCCAAGGGTTGGAATCTGCTTCAAAAAAAGCAAAAAACGTAAAAGGAAAGCACCAGGTCTCCCCCCTGGAGACAGGGCGCCCAGGGCTATGTTTAAAGTTAAGGGCAATGTGAAATTAGTTTCTGCGGAAATCCCACCCCCCAGCAAATAGAGCAGACGGGCTCAAGTATCCCCCTAGAGATGGGGGTTTTTAACAGGGGCAGAGGATGGTGTTTTGGTGGATGACCATTAAAGGAAAAGGGGTTCCCAAACTACTTTTTTGGGGTGGCCCTACTGCTTTTTGCTGGTAGAAACCTTTTTCCCTTTGCATTTTTCCTGCGAAAAAACTTGTGCGAGATGCCAGGCAGGTGTTGTGAAGCGTCTGGTTTCCACCCGTAAATTTCTTGTACCCATGCCCCCAGCGCACTTGTAGAAAGGGGAAAGGTAACTTGGGGCAATTTTTCAGGGGGCCCCAAAGAGGTTTGGTTTGGTAATAGCACAATTTTGGCAGGTGCAGATGTCGGGGATGAAAGCAATTTTTTGAGACTGTGCTGCCAATACAGTTCCCCATGGAGCAAAATGGGGTTCCCCAGTAACAATCAGGGGGCGTTTCTGCTGGGGGGAAAAAGGGTGATGGAGTTCCCTGGTGTGAGCACGGCTGGTGCTTTCCCCGGGGAAGGGGGGAAAAGGCCCAAACCCCTGGAAATAGGGTTCGCTGTTTATGATGAGGGGAAAAAAGGAGTATGAGTGTGCTATTTAGTTGACAAAACCCTCTGTGAAAAATTTTCCTTTTAAGGGGGTGGATTGGCCGCTGTAGGGGGTGTCTTTTCTAAGTGAAAATGTTGGTGATTCCAGAGGGAGTAAATGGAAAACCCCTTTTAAAAAATTTGAAACGTTTTGCCAAGGCAGATTTTGTGGGGCAGTCCTGATCAGTTATTACAGAGAAGGGGATCTTGAGGGAAAATCCATTTTGTGCCCCCTTAATGGATTGGAAGGGGAAAACATCGTGCTGGAGCCCTTTAGTGCCCCTTTAAGTCACTCCCCCCAGTGGTGGCAATAAAAGTAGTAGTTTAAAAACTGCAGGGCAAAAGAGGGCTACAGTGATGGTAGTGAGGGAAAATGTGAGCCGCTAAAACCCAAAAGGAGGGGGGAATGCGGGCCTCAAGCGCTAGTGGGGCGGGTCAGGGGTTTTTTAAACCCCTCAGAGGGTTAAGGAAATTTCCCCATGAGGAAACTGATTTAAATGGCAAGGGTTTCCTATTTTTGAAAGTAGTTGCAGCAGTCCCCCAAAGAGGTAATTTAGCAGTATACGGGAATTTCTTCCTTTAAAAAAGATTTAAACAGGGGATGGGGGAAGGAAATGTCCCCATATTTTCCCGGGAAAGTAATGTCTGAAAAACGTTCTAAGAGATTTTCCTTTTTCTCCCCGGCCTGAGCAGGCAAATCCTGCCCATAGGTGATGGGGGTTTTGGGGGATTTTTAAACTGACATGTTCACTGTAAACTTTCCCTTAGAGGTAAAAAAACCTTTCTCAGATGTTTTTTTTTGCTACAGCGATCCCCCGGGTAATAGAGAAGTCCTAGACATTTAAAACAGGTTTCTGGTTTTTGACTCTGGTTTTGGGCACATTTGATAGGGGGGCCCCGAAAACAGAATATCCTGACGGACGCTAAGAGGTCTCCCAGGGTGAGGGGTACGGGAAAGATTTTGAGGAAGAAATCTCCCCCAGGGTGATGTGTTAAGTGAGTTGCTAACACAGCAAAAGGAGAAAGGGGTGCTTAAACCCTAGTGAGATCAGGTGAGGATAAGGAGGGCCTCAGACTTTATTTAAAATAACCCCCCCTTGGGGAAAAATACATGACCGAGCTTCCCCAAAGGTTGTCGGGGGAGACCTTTGCAATCTAAACTTGCATACAGAATGTGGTGACAACCCTTTATTACAGGCATGTTGTTTTGGGTCACCTTAGTAAGTGTAACTGACAACACAGTCAGGAGTTTGGGTAAATGAGGAACAGAAATCAAATTTTGAGGGGAGAAATCCCGGCTCTTATTTGGGGGTATTTTTTGACCCAGAGGTACAAGCGGGACAAAAAAAGGGGAAAGGAAAAGGGCTCCAAAGGGAAAGTTTTTGTCGCCCCTGGCAGATGAAGATTCACAGGAAGGTGGAGATGGGGTCCCGTGGAATTTTTTTGGAAACCCCGGGGGAAAGGTTGTTCAAAGGTGAGAAAGACCTGCGGCCTTTTTTCAAACGGGGGGGTATGGGGGCCGAACCCACCCAGACCGGGCGCAGATTCTTTCCACTAGGGTGCGAACAGCAGGAGATCTGCTGCCGCGTGCCACCCCAAATCCTGGATTTTGGTGGGGAAGGCAAGACCCTTTGGCGCAGTAACCATTTGGTTTTTTCTGAATGTGTTTTCTAAATGTGGCTAAAGCGGCTTTTGGGTGGGTTTTTCCCCTTTCCCGGGCGGTCACGCGTTTGGGGGGGAGGCCGTTTCCCCCCGTTTTCCCGGCCAGGGTTCGGGTTTCCGGGAATTTTCCAGGGATATAAAAAGCCGGTCCTCTGCAGGGGGATCAGGGGCGTGGTTTCTGCCAAAAAACCTGGAGCAGCACTGAGCTGGAGACAGAGGCTCTGGCCCCCCAGAGCTTGGGAAAAAGCCCGGGCCCAGCGGGGGACTGGGACAAAGGTTTTGGGTAAAACTGGACAAATTTGGTCCTGTTCACATGTGAGAGAGGGACTCTGTACACATTTTGTATTTTTGTGGTCAACGGGCCCAGGTTTTTTTTGTTTTTTTTTTGTTTGGGCCCGCTTTTAATGTCTGTGCCTCAATAAAACTGGCTGAGGCCAAGTTTAAACGGAAGACCGGAGCCGATGGGAAAATCTTACCAAAGGGCGGCGATCCTTCGAGCTTAAAAGACCCCCGGGCCGAAACCAAGATGGCGGGCCGAAGGGGATGTAAGGGGTTACAAATATAATATATATATTTTATATATATATATATTAAAATATTATAAATATTAATATTATATATATATATACAAAACATAAGTAAAAATATAGGGGCCACTAGGTTTACAAATAACAAATATTTTCTCCTGAAAAGCATTCCCCTCTAAAGGGGTATTCCCTTTTTCAGTCGGGAAAAAGGGAAAAAAGAAAAATTTTTTCCAAATTTTTATTGGGTGTTTCAAGTTTTTTTCTCTTTGGTTTTCAGAAAACTTCCCTAGTTACAAACCCCTCTCTGCTCTAGCATGGGCAAGGGGGTGATGTTACTTTTTGCGGTTTTTTTTTTTTTCTCTCGATCTTAAACTTTTTTTACTTTAGAAAAAAAAGAAAACCTTTGATGTTTTGACCCTCAAGCAGCCTTGTTCCATCCTGACTGCAGAACACAATAATATGTAACAACATCAAACAAACATACAGCAGCTTACAATGTGTCTTGGCAGCATGTACATTTTTCTCTTGCTTTGTGTTTGTTTTTTAGTCATTTTATTTTGTATTATAAAAAACCATCTCCTAAAGATGCCAGCCATCTGGGAGAGTAGCCCCTGCCAAATGCCGGAAAGAAGGGGGGAAACCCCTGGGAGCCCGCCCCCTCTTCCCTTTTAAACACTGGAAACTGCTGATCATCAGCATCAACATCCCTTTCTGTCAAAAGAATAGAGAAACGGTGTAGGAAGCTGGATTGCACTGTTCACCGCCACCAATATTAGGTGCAGCCACATGTCAACTACAACTGTGTCATTGCCGATGCTTATGAACCCATCCCCAGAAGACGACTGACAGCAGTAGCAACTAAGTGGGGAGTTAGAAAAAAAAATAAAACATAGAAATTGCACAGCACTCAGTGGCATCAGGAGCGGGCCTGTTGCCACTTGTATTTAAACAACCTCCAGCAGCCAGCTGAGGGAGGTCTCCCCTATCTGCAGGAGTCTCCTAGATGATCCAGGAGAGTTGGCAAGTATGCCTTGAAGTCACCCGCAAGCTGATTCGTGTTTTGATAAGGGCCAAACCCCCCAGACACTGACCGCTGACAACCCAAAAACCAAAAACTCGTGAGTTTTCCTTTCTCTCACTTAAAACCCTCAAAACAGGGGCATAAAAAAGAATTTATAGGGCCCGATAACAAAATGTGATGGAGTCCTCACACTTTATGATAATCAACTAAAAAAGCACATAATTTTCCTGTCACATATCAGGGAAAACCCAAAAAGAAATGGGTGGAAGCAAAAAACACCCACTTCTTTGTTCCCCAAAAAAAATGAAAAAATCTTTTTGTAACGAATGGGGGTCCCCTCAATCTCTGGACCCCCCTGCAGTCATTATTGTTTAGTCACTGCTTTATTTACTTTATTCTGTATATATATATATTTTTTTTATATGTGCATTATAGATTGTTGAGTAATAGGATTATGTAATTTTTCAATCACACACAAATATATTCATTTCTGTAGCATAAAGAATTAGGGAGTTTATCACATATTTACATGTTATGTGGGGTTAGATCGTTTTTTATTTCTAAGCACAGAGTTGAGTTAAATAGAGGAGATCAGTGTTTTTCCGTGCTGCGGCGAGTGCTGGCAACGGACATGCGCAGTAGCGTGTTGAGACGTGAATAGGAGCAGCCATGCCCTTACTTTTCGGGCATGCGCAGTGAATAATGAGAGACGCCGAACAGCGGATCCCGCTCATCTGTGAAGTCAGAGAAGTTCCCGCCGGCTGCTACATACCGTTGGAGTAGAGTATTGGTCAGTTTATTTGTCTATTGATGAAACATGTTATGTTATTGGTATGTGCCTTTTTAAACAGTTGAATATTATTGGATCATTAAAATAAAAAGCTTTAAATTGGGTTTTTTAATTTTTTTTTAGGACCACCATTTATATCTTTTAAAAAATGGATAGTCACATTAATTAGCCTTTTTTTTTTTAAAGACCAAGATTGATTTAAAATGTTTCTGTATGCTGTTTTCAACCCGGGATCTAAAAAAAAGGACACCTATGCTAAAGCCTTTGGAAACGTTTTTTTGGGCCCCCTTTCAGTCATTATGAGTTCTATGACTGGGATTACGGGCCCCTATCGCCAAGAATCAGGATGTTAAAAATCCATCCCCGCCTTCTCACTGAGAGCCCCGTAATGCTTTAACCCTCTCCCCTGCTCTACAAACTGCCCCAATTGGGTAAGTTTTTACACAACAAGGAAACAAAAAACTGAAAGTCCCCAAAGGGAAGTTAGATGTTTTAAACCAAACCCCCCCAAATTTTTAGTCAAACAGGGGAATTGGCATTTAGTTTTATGATACATAGTTTTATGAAACAATTACAGCTCCTTCTTTGCCAATCTGAATGAGTGCATTAAATATTTTTTTTTTATTTTTTTCACCATAAATTGTACAACGCAGATAAATGTAAATGGGAGAAACCTAGATTGACCTTATAGTTTTATGTTGAATTACTCTTACTCTTGCACATGGTATTTGTGCCCCTAGGATAGTGCTTGTTAACTCTGCTGTATATAAACCTAGTAGGGTATTTATTATTTGTTACCCAATGGTTGGCCGCAAGCATCATTGTACTGTACCAGGGGATAAACAAGACACAGGAATATCTTCCGGCTACCAGAGGAAAAGAGAGATTGATAACACCCAAATTTGGGAAAAAGGAAAAACAAATATCCCAACTTACAAGAAAACCCACTCAAATTGGGTTTTTCCCGAGGAACTGAAGTACAGCTCATTTTGTCAAAGACTAACCCCCAATCCCCAAACACCTGACCAACACTTTAAAGGGTAAATTTTATGTGGTTTGATTTCCCAAAATATAAAAAAAAATCTTTTCAGAAAAATGTGTGTATTGATTTTTTGAGTTTTTTAAATTTAAATAAAATTTCCCCCGGTTGAATGGGCCCTACAGAGGACCAGAAGATCCTTCAAAGGACCAAGACATGAAAATTTTAAAACAACCCGACTCCAAATGGGCCAGCAAAGACCCAACTGTTTCAAGGGTGACCTTTTTAGCCAATCACTGGTCCTAAAGTCATTTCCTAATGATTTTTATTAAAAAACAAATAGGAAATTCACTGAGGGAAAAGTCCAAACCCTAATAAATTTAGGGTGTTTTGGGATTAAAGACCAGACCCCATTTTGGGGAAATTTGGGGACAAATTTAAAAGGATCCCTGGTGCAGAAGCCAGGCCCCTTTCTTTTTGATTTTACATCTAGTTGCCAAAAATATGACAAATACCTTTAGGGGGTCCTTTTAAATTTTTTATACACAAATTTTGGGCACTAATAGGGAGCAAAAAAGGGGGTCCACAAAACTTTTCAGAGGAGCTGTTCCCCACAATTTTCAACTGCATGGGGGTTACACAATGGCTTCGTAGTTTTTTATTGCATCTTTGCCATTACAAATGAGTTTATTTTATTACACTTAATTAAAAGCCGTGGGAACTATGTATGAAAACTGTCTATCAGTAAGATTGTCTTTGTCGCTTATAGCAATCAATCAGAGCTCAGCTTTCATTTTTCCAGAGCAGTATATGAAATGAAAGCTGAGTGCTGATTGGTTGCTATGGGCAACAAAGACAGTCTCACTGCCTTACAGTATTCATACATAAGGCCTTGCTTTTTAATACATAAAAAATAAAGTTACCACTTTTTAAATTCACTCTTTTTTTAAATAATAGAAAATAAAATTATCTTAGTCATTGATTGCCAAATATTTTGGTACATAATATTATATAGATATTTTGGTACAAAAGTGAGTGTACCCCTCACATTTTTTGTAAATATTGTATTATATCTTTTCATGAGACAACACTGAAGATATGACACTTTGATACAATGTAAAGTAGTCAGTATACAGCTTGTATAACAGTATAAATTTGATGTGCCCTCAAAATAACGCAACACATAGTCATCAATGTCTAAACCACTGGCAACAAAAGTGAGTACAAACCAAAACTGAAAATGGACAAATTGTGCCAAAAGTGTCAATATTTGTCATGTTGAATTTCTAGTGACCAGTATGACAGAGTGGAAGAGAGAGAACACCAAATTTAGCACACCTGTTCCTGATTCTCATCTGAGTCCCTATAAGGGCCGGTTCACACGGCTTATTCAAGCCGTAATTGCGGGACAGACTTCACCCACAATATGGCTTTAACAAGGGGCGGGGACGCTGCCCGCCGACCCCATAGACTTTCATTATCCACGGCGCGTATTCCGCCGGGATAATGAACATGTCAATTTCTCCCCGCCCGGCGGATTCGCTGAGCTGAAGGTATAGACGGAATCCATAGCTCTCTATGAGAACTGTGGATGAACGTAATGGCTGGGACGGATTCCAGCCGTATTGCATAGCAGTATGGCACGCAATACGGCTGCAATCCGTGCCCAAAATAAGCCGTGTGAACGGCCCTTAAGGCCTCGTTCACACGGCTTATTTCTCCGCGGATTGGCGCCGTACTCCGCGCCGGATTTGCGCTGCAGTACGGCGCCAATCCGTCCCTGTCATTACGGTAATCCACTGCTCCCATAGAGAACAGTGGATTCCGTCGCTCCTCCCCGCTCGGCGAATCCGCCGCGGGGGGAGAGAAGTGACATGCACATTATTTACGGCGCGTACGCGCCGTATATAATGACAGTCTATGGGGCCGGGGAGCGGCGCCCCCGCCGCGCTCCGGCCCCGCCCCCGTCCCGCCCCTTATTCACGCCGGATTTGCGAGCTCAATACGGCTCACAAATCCGTCGTGAATAAGCCGTGTGAACACGGCCTAAGGGTGCTTCCACACAGCGCAGTTTTGGTGCAGTATTAACTGCGCTCCAATTAAACTGCCATTATTACCAGCAAGCTTCTTTCTGTTATCTAAATTGTTCAGAAAGGTATTTCAAGTAAATAATCAATGACTGTATTTGAAGTCTTCTTGATTACAAGCACACTGACTGATTACTCAATTTCCAAACAGTTTAGATAAGGGTGCTTTCACACGGTGCGTTTTTTATGCGTTTTTTCAATGCGTTTTTAGTGCATGAAGGACAGCAATTAATGCTGTACATTGCTGCACAAAAGTCGCGGCAAAAAATCGCAGTAAATTCGCGGTTAAATTGCAGTAATTACCACGATTTTTGCTGCAATTTTTGTGCAGCAATGTACAGCATTAATTGCTGTGCCTTCATGCACTAAAAACGCATCAAAAACGCACCAATTGAAAGCAACCTAAGTGGAAAAAGCTTGCTGGTAGTAAAGGCAGTTTAATTGGAGCACAGTTAAAACTACACTAAAACTGTGCTGTGTGAAAGCACCTTAAGGGCCAGTTCACACGGCTTATTGCTGGCGTAATTGTGGGGACGGATTTCGTCCCGCAATTACGCCGGCTGCCGTGCAGCGGGGGCGGGGCGGGAGGCGGCAGCGCGCCGACCCCATCGACATTCATTATTCGCGGCGTGTACACGCCGTAAATAATTGACACCGAGCGGGGAGAGGAGACGTAATCCATAGTTCTTTATGAAAACTATGGATTACCGTAAGGACAGAGACGGATTTCAGCCGTACTGCAGCGCAAATAAAGCGCGCAATACAGCTAAAATCAGTGCCCAAATCAGCTGTGTGAACTAGCCCTAACACTAATGAGTCACATGACACAGTGGAGAGGAAATGGGAAATTGGGCACTTAGATTTGTACTTTTGTTGCCAGCGGTTTAGATATTGATAGCTGTGTGTTGAGTTGTTTTGAGAGCACACCAAATTTACGAGCTGTTATACAAGCTGTACACTGACTACTTTACATTGTATCAAAGTGTCATATCTTCAGTGTTGTCCCATGAAAAGAAATAACACAATATTTACAAAAAAAGTGAGGGGTATATTCACTTTTGTGAGACACTGTAATAGTGGAGTTGATTCTTGGTGATTATCCTACAGCTGCTATACATGACTGCACTAAAGTACTAGGGAGAGGGAGCTGCAATATTGCACATGCTAAACGACAGAGTGCAAAAGTATGTCCCCTTTTCCAGTACTATTTATTATTTATAGTACAGTGTACATCATTGTAAGTAGAATACATGTAGTATGGAATTTACTTTTCAACCCCTTCCCTGGTACAGAAATCACATCCACAAATGGTTCTCTCCTGGATGTGAAAGTATGCAGCAGCTTATAGCACCCGGCTGCAAGAATACAAAAGAGGAAGGCAGTGCCTTTGCTGTAAGATAAGAGCGGATAACATGAAAAGCTGTGATATTATAGTCAAGTTAAACTCTGCTACAACTGTACATCGACACATGCCCAATATTATGGTAATTGGAAGTGATGTTGGATGTATGTTCTACGTCCCTTCCTGGTAGCTCAACATAAGCCCAATGTTGCGTTTAGGGAATCAAATCTGATGAAGTGTAATTCTTTTCGAATTTCAGGAAAATTTCGATTCTAAACTAAGGCAAATTTCCTGGCGATTCGTGGTAACGAATCGTATTATTTTCTAAAATGGCCATGAGCACATGGCGTGACATGGGGCAAAGAACTATGGGAGAAAGAAAGGAACACCATGAATGCCATGCCGACATGCAGCCAACCAGGAGCCAGCCAGCTTCTGTGATGTCACAGCCCTATAAATAGGCCAGCCATTTTACATGCTGCCACTTGCCACTGTGTCTCTTATGTCTTCTGCAGCAGCACTAGATTGCACTCTGTGCCAATTACTTCTGATTTTATAGTTACTGGGGTGAAATACCTTTCAACTACACAGTGTATGTGTGTGTGTCTGTGTATGTATGTGTGTGTGTGTGTGTGTTTGTGTGTGCGTGTGTGTGTGTGTGCGCGCACGCTCTTTGATGCTATAGTAGGATCTTGGCCCTCTGCTCAGTTCTTTCTAGCTGGCACAGACATTACTCTGTCGTCAGGCTGCATTCCCACTTCAGTTATTTGGTCAGTTTTGAACCCATAATTTCCCCGATAAGTGAAATGTGAAGCGATTCTAAGATCGGCACCTGTCATCTGTGTGTCATACTAAATCACAGCATTGTTTCAATACCAAACCATGCTCCATATGCATATTTCTGCATGGCAGAATGCTCTATAACACCATACAAGCTCTCTGCAGCCAGGAAATAGTTGTTTTTTAATGCATTTCGTCATGAATAAATTTGGAATGAAATGAATTTTAGGGAAAAATTAGTCGAATCGGCCGATTCAAATTTTTGAGAAATTCGCTCATCTCTAGTTGTGTTAACTGGAATCAACAATGTGACATATTACTTCATTTCCAGTTACTATAACATTTGGCCTATGTGTGTTGAAGTAACAGGAAATTATGTTGAATGTCACACCAGAATTTAGGCTACAGTGGGATCATCATATCACCAGGCTGGTAAGTTGATGTTATGAGGACAAATAACTGACAGGAGGGCAAAGACCTTCAGTTTCACAGAAAAAGAGAGATTGAACATTTTGAGACAAGCCGAGGCTGCTATCCTGGGCTGGGAAAAATTTTAAATAGAAATCCCAACAGATTTACCAAAGAAACTTGAACAGCCTACTTTCCCATGCCTCGGCCCTTACTGAATATACTAAAGTTTCCAGAATCCTTAGAGAATTGAGAAGCCCATTTCAATCAATCCTATAAGATGATCCTATTTATCAGGAACGATGACATGTCATCGGGAATCGATATGCTACAGATTGGATTTATTTAACTATATAACACTTACAACTGGCGATTGATAGCATTAAAATTGAGATAAAAACTACTACTACTGAGGATAAGTTTAAAAAAAATCTATTCAAATTTTTTTTTTCAATCTTTATAATCAAATTAATCAGAATTTAAAAATGAATATTTAAAAGTTAGTTCAACTGTTGCAAAATAAGCTGAAAAAGTTTGAACAAGACATGCGTGACCACCAGAACAATCGCATGTATACATGGAGTGATGAAAGGATGTGGTTCCGATACAATAACCGTTATGCAAAAAACAGTGCATAAAGGGGTACGAACTCCTTTGGATCAGAGGATATACTGCAACATAACCTTATGCAATTGAGATCTTCCCAAAAGAAAAAGTCCAATAAAGTTATGTGTCCCTCGCAGGCGCATCCGTGCCCCAACACCTAGCGGCGCCCCGTCCCGCACGTCGGGTCCGGGTCCGCTCACCCCCTGTCTCTGCCGGCGTTCACTTACCCGGCCATGCTCCTGCTCAGCCTTTCTCTGTCCCGCGGCGCGCGTGGCCCCGCTCCCTAGGGAGCGCGCGCGCCGGCAGTGTGAAATTTAACGGGACAGTGCGCCGTTTATTGGTCATTGCCTGGCACTGTCCCTATTTAAGTCCGGCCTCTTCCTGGCAGCCTTGCCGGATCCTTAGTGTGTATACTTCTGGAGAAAGCGTTCCCTAAGTCTTGTCTGTCTAGTCTACCGTGTACCGAACTATCTGCCTACGTTTACCGACCACAAACCTTGCCGCCTGCCCCGACCTTCTGCCTGTCCACGTTCAAGAACCTCTGCCGTCCGTCCTGACCTCCTGCCTGTCTCCGACTACGAGCCTGCCTGACGAATCTGTACCTCGCCTACCCTTGGCCGCCACCGCAAGCAAGTCCCGCCAGTGGAAGCGACTGGTAGACTCCCGCCGCAGCAAGTCCATCCCGCTTTGCGGCGGGCTCTGGTGAATACCGGGACTTACTTAGCTTCCGCACCCTGGCGTGGGCTTCCACCACCGCTTGCGGTGGTCCAGCGGATCCACTACCAGACCGTTACAGTAGGATCCGGCCATGGATCCCGCCAAGGTGCTGTTACCCAGCCTGGCAGATCTGACGACCATTGTTGCTCGCCAGTCCCAGCAACTAGGTCAACAGACGCAGCAGCTGAACCAGCTGTCCACCATGTTGCAGCAACTCGTCACCGCCCAGCAGCAACCTTCGCCATCTCCTGTGGTTGTTCCTGCTTCAGCGGTTCCTGTGGCTCTGGGGGGTCCCAAGCTTCGGCTGTCGCTCCCGACCAAGTACGACGGAGACCCGAAACTCTGCAGGGGGTTCATCACTCAATGTTCTATGCACGTGGAGCTGATGGCCGATCAGTTCCTGTCTGAACGTGCGAAAGTGGCTTTCGTGGTCAGCCTGCTCTCCGGGAAGGCCCTGGCATGGGCTACACCTCTGTGGGACAGGAACGATCCAGTGACGGCGGACCTACAGTCGTTCCTCAGTGAGTTCCGCAGTGTGTTCGAGGAACCAGCCCGTGCATCCTCCGCTGAGACAGCCCTCCTAAACCTACGCCAGGGGGATCTGTCTGTAGGAGACTACGCGGTGCAATTCCGCACCTTGGCCTCAGAACTGTCATGGAACGAGGCCGCTCTGTGCGCCACCTTCAAGAAAGGGCTCTCAAGCCGAGTTAAGGACGTCTTGGCTGCAAGAGAGCTCCCATCTTCCCTCAGTGACTTGATCCGGTTAGCTACCCGCATTGATGTGCGCTTCATCGAACGGGAGGAGGAACTTCGGCAAGAGCGTCAGCTAGCCCAACCTCGCCGGTTTCCTCGCCTGGCACCGGTGTTCCAGAGGCCTCCTGCGCCACAGTCACCAACACCCACCGAGGAGCCCATGCAGATTGATCGGGCTCGTCTCACTGAGCAAGAGTTGGCCCAGCGTCGGCAAAGGAACTTGTGCCTCTACTGTGGCAGCCCAGAACATTTCCGGAGGAGTTGTCCCAAGCATGCGGGAAACTCCCGCACCTAGGTTCTGTGGGAGAGGCATTCCTAGGTGCAAACTCCTCCTCTCCACGCCTGCTGATGCCGGTGCAGGTCGTGACTGAAGCTGGAATCTCGTTCCAAGTTCCGGCGTTTCTGGACTCGGGCTCAGCCGGGAACTTTATCCATCAGTCTCTGGTGAAACAGTATCGTCTTCTGGTGTTCCGCCTGGAGAAACCACTCGCTATCTTGTCTGTCAGCGGGGAGCTGCTGAGGGGCACGATCCAGTTTGCCACCAAGCCACTGTCCCCCCACGGGGGGCGTAAAAAGGGAAGAGTCCCCTCTACCTGTTGCTCGCCCACGTCGGCGGCCCCTTGGATTTCCATGGCTGCGGTCCACTCTCCTCGCTGGACTGGAATCTGGGGGAATAACTGTGGGGTCCAAACTGTGGGGGGCGTTGTTTGGTGGCACCTCGCCGGTGCTTTCCTGCTCCCGCCGACCCTTTCGTGAGCCCTCCCCGGTCTGAAAACCCGAGTATCTGGAGTACGCTGATGGTTTCTGGAAAAAAAAGCTGGGTCTTTTCCCCGCATGATTACGACTGCCCGTTAAACTTATTGCCTGGCCAGCCCCTCGGGGCGAGTTACCCCTTTCTGTTCCAGAAAAACCAGTCAAGTAACCGGGGAGAATCTCGGAAGGGATTCTTCGAAAGTCCTCCTCCCACGGGTGGGGGGGTTCTTTTTCGTAAAGAAGGAGGTTCTTTAGGGCCCCGCATAACTACGGGGTCGAAAATCACGGTAAAAAAAACCGGTCCCCTTGCCGTTGATCACAAAAACTCTTTAAATGTCTGTGGGGCGCAAAGATTTCTCCAAGCGGGATCGGGGGGCTAAAATTTGGTCCGAACCCGCAAGGGCGATGAAGGGAAGCGGCCTTCAACACCAGGGAGGGACTTTGAGTCCCTGGTGATACCCTTCGGACTGTGTAATGCGCCTGCCGTTTTCCCGGAGCCGTGAATACATCTTCCGAGCCCTCCTCTACACCTGCGTATGGTTTACCTCAATGATTTTGTTTTTCTCTCAGCCTCAAAACCCACCGCAGCCATGTCCGTCAGGTGTTGAAGCGTCTCCGAGAAAAACCCTCTTATGCCAAGAAAGGAAGTGCCTCTTCCCCCAAACTACCCTTTTTTCTTTCCCTGGTACTTTTATTTTGACCAAGGCCACGGAGGACCCGAAAAAACTGTCAGCTGTGTTTGCAGTGGCCATGCCCAGTGCCCTGCGACCCATACAGCCTTTCGGGGTTCTGAACTATATCGCCAATTCATTCCTCATTTTTCTACGTAGTGGCCCGATTGTGGCACTTACAAAAAAAACACCCCAACCCACGAGGGGCCCTCCGAAGCAAAAAGGCATTCCAAGAAAAGTCTGCTTTTACACTATAAAACCTTTTGCGGTGGACCCGCGAAACCCTTATTTTGGGAAGGGGATCCCCGTCTGTGGGGGTGGGAGCGTTTTCGAAAAAAAGGACCCACGGGCCAAACCGAATGTTTTTTTCCAAGACGTTCTCCTCGGCCCCAAAAAAATACACGTTTGGCGCCCGGGAGCTATAGCCATCAAGTGGGTTGGGGAATGGCGTTTCTGCGGGAAAGGGTGCCGCCCCCCACCCCTCTACTGGAAACCAAAAAACCCAATACCCCCAGGGGCCCAGCGACAACCCCGCCAGGCTAGGTGGTCGCTTTCTTCTCCTTTTTCGATTTCCGATCCATTTCCCGGGCCCCGCAGAGAAACTGAAACCCAACGCCTCTCCCCTGCCTCCGACGTGGGGGGGGAAGATACCCCAGAGCACTAATTCCCGGAGCGTCTTATTGGGTGCTCCATGACCCCGGGAAGGTTTCCCCGGGTAAGACCTCGTAACCCACTTCCCAGAGTATCTTAAAATGGGGACAATCCCTTGGGGGCCGGTACCCGGGTGGCCCAAAAAAAATTCCTTTAAAATCCGGGTTCTTTTGGAGGCCAGATCGTTAGGTGTAAGGACTTCGTTGATCTTGTAACCTTGTGCCCATAAAAAGACCCCTCGCACAAGCCAGCGGCCTACTACACCCAAACCCCTTCCCAACCAACAGGGACCAACTTTGCTATGGATTTTAAAAACCCGACTCCCCCCGGCGGAAAACCCCCCATAATTTGGGGATCACAGATGGGTTCTCCAAGATGGCGATTTTGTTCCTCTCCCGGGTCTGCCTCGCCACCCGCCTGGCGGAGTTTTTTTTTCCATCATGTTTTCCCCGTTGCATGGGCTCCCACAGCAAACGTCTGGATGGGGAGGTCCATTTGTTTCCGGGTTTTGGCGAGCCCGTGGCCCAACTCCAGGTGAAGCTCGACTTCTCTTCCCGCTTCCACCCTCGACAAGGGTCAAGGGAGAGGGGTCAACCGGTCTTGGGATTTTTCCTACGTCACTTCGTCTCTGCACCCCAAGCATTGGCCCCAATTTGCTCCCAGGGGGGAGTTTTTTAAAAATCCTGATTCAGAACCCACGGGGTCTCCCCCTTCTACATGCATCGGCCTGTCCCCCCCCACCTCCCCCTCTGGCTCCCTCAGAGTTCCGGCGGCGGACGAACTGGCCCAGGAATGAAGCCATCTGGCCGCCGGAAAAAGATCAAGCGATAAAGAAGAAGCCTCCCTCCTTCTTTCCCAAATCCCAAGGTGTGGCTGTGGGCCCAAGATATTCCCCCTTTAACCTTCCCTAGTGTTACTTCTTTTACCTTTCTTTGTTAACGGGTCGATTTTGACCCATGTTTTAAATCACCCCTGGGATCCCCTAAAAACGTTATTTAGCCCAATTTGTTTTTTAACTTTTAGTTACCTTGGGGGTTTTCTCATCCAGGAAGGGATTGATTTTAATTTTTTTTGTTGTGGCCCCCTGGGCCTTTCATTTGAGAGGTACCCTTATTTTCAATATAAAAATATTGTCAAAGAACTAAAGAGAATAATAAAATTTAAAAAAGTTTTTTTATATTACCTGCTTTATAAAGGGTTTTAGAACACATTTCTTACAATAAAAGAAAATAGATAAAATTTTTTTTATATTATTAACCTAGAACATCTATGGTGTTAGGGGCAATTTTAAAACCCCTATCTAACTTCTTTAGAAAAAGGGAAAAAACAGATTTTTTTTTCATAGAACTTTATAAAAAATTAAAAAAATAAAATTATATTAACTTAATGCAATAAATAAAAAGTAGCTTTTCTAGGGCAAACAAACAAACAAAATCAAGCAAACAAATCAACAGAAATAAGTACTAGTTTTTAGAGCATTGTATTTAGAGATGTGTGGCAAAAAGTGTCACTTTTTGTGTGTTCTTTGCAGAGGTATTTTTTGAGGCAAGCCGATTGTTTGTCTTTCTGTTTATTGTGGGCAGACCTGACCCTCTTTTTTTTAGAAAGGTTGTCTCACTGGGGTTTTGGGTGTTGTGGTTTTATATTGAGGCGGGCTGGTTGGGGGAGCGGTGTGATGCTCTTTGTGTTGCTGTGGGGTGGGGGAAGCACTTGTTGAGCTCTGGATTGTCGGACAAAAGGCTGACAGTGGGGGTTTGGGGCCCCGTTTTCTTTGATCAATGTGCGCCTTTAAAAAGGGGTCTTCCCGTTTTCAAGAAACACCCCCCCCGCTTGTTTTTTTCTTGATTCCCTCCTTGGGGTTTTGGGGCCACAAACCCAAATGATTTTATGCTGAACAATAAGGATGTTTGAAAAAAACTACCCATTGGGCCCTCTCCTATCATTGCTGGCAAGGGGTGCAGTCAGTTGTCCAGGTTGTCGACTCCCCCTTTGTTTTGTTTTTAGGCCAGGATATTCGGGGGTTTTTTTTCATTTCCCGATGCACAGCTGCATCTTTTGAAGTGTGGGTAGTCCACATTCCGTCATTTTTTGGGGCGTAGAAAACAGCGGGGAAAGTGGAGCCCTGTCTTCATCTCCCCAAAAATTTCAGCGGCAGTGGGTTGTTTTTTTTTTACTGTGCCCATCATGGTTTATTTTCTCCTGAGAAGTTCTTTCCAAAGGGCAAGCTGGTAAAAAAAAAATTTTCACAAGTAAAGTTTTGGGCCCCGCGTCCCGTAGTCTTTAAAAGGGCAACTTTTTTCCTTTTTTTTTTAGGGATGCCCTTTCAGACTTGCCTGGTAAATTTGTGATTCCATGCTAGCTATTTTTGATCCAAAGGCTGCGCAGTTTTAGCCATATTTGCCCCGGCTTACTTGGCATGTATTTTCCGGAAGGGCATTTTTCCCGGAAAGGGAGAAAACGTTGTTCTGTACCCCCTGGGCCCGGGTTGACATCGTGGAAGGGCTGCCCCTTTTTTCCCCAAAAATCCCTGTGGGGAAGTTTTTCAATTTTTTTGTGCTTGTTGTCAAATCTGAGGCTCTTGATATATTTGAAACTTTTAAGTGACTTGTTGCCCGGAAAAATTTTCCTGCCTTTTCAAAAGCGTCCAAGACTTTTAGTGGCTCATTCAGAAATTTGTACATCAGCAAGGAGAAGAACACCCAAAATAAAAATCCGGTATCATCATCAAGGGTATTCCAAATTGTTGCCGTTTGGCTTTTTTTTCCCTTTAAGGGTTTGTCATACAAAAAGACTTTTTTTTATTGACAATGGGACATAAACAGATCAAAACATGTTTGATGTCACTTACTTGTCCGCAAGCCTTGTGATCCCCGGGGTCATTTTTAGAATTTTCAGCTTCCCTGCCATGTAATTGGGGGTACTGAGCTCCAAAAATTTTTCCACTTTTTTATTTAAATCTTTTCAGCGGAAAACCTTCAGCCCGGGCCTCCTATCAGATGATCAGAACTGTCTTGTCTTCCCGGTTTTATACTCAAAATCATTTTCCCCCTCAGAAAAACCCGTTCATCTGTATCGTTTGCTGGTGGGGTTCTGATTCTTTCATCCAAAATAAACCAGAATTTGGGTTGCATCTAATTTCTCCTCTTGTTGCAGGTTAAACTTTAAAAAGTATACCCGCAAAGTACCAATGTAAGGATTTGGCCATACATGCCCGGACATGTCCCTAAATCAAGTTGTTGGGGTGAGTGGTTGGGGGTTTTTGGGTTTAATTGTGTTTATGAGTTCATTTTTTGGGGTTATTATTGTTTTTTTTTCTCTTATATTGCCTGGGTCGAAATTGACCCAACACCCCCAAATGTTAAATTTTAATAAAAGCATTTTTCAATTTAGTAAATGTTTTTTTTTTATTTATTTTGTTTAAAAAAAAGTTCCTGAAAAAAATCCAAAAGTCTTTATACAAAAAAACAAATTTGTAGAATTTTATGCATTTAAACCTAAAAGGGTCGGTCCGACCCAACACTAGAGGAGGTTAAAAGCCCCCCTACAAACTGGGACCCCGTTTCCCGGGACCTTTGAAAGCGGTTCCCTGAGAATTCCCAACTCGTTCACGTTCATTACTAAAAAAACCCCGGTCATTTAACCGTTTCTCTAGAGGTGTCCCTCCTCCCTCGGGGATGCGCCCCAAGTCTTTGAGGTGAGGAGTCTTGGGTATGAGGAGAACTAGAGGGAAAAGATACTTTTGTGGGGCTGGAAGGGGTTCGGGCCTGAGGAGAGGTCTTTGGGGCCAAGGAACATTTGAACCCCGGCAGAATCCAGAAATTCCTCCACTCCAGAGGGGGGGGGGCCCAAAAAGGGGGGGCCCCCGGGTGGGGGGTACTATCACGGATGCCCCTGAGCTCCCGTCCCGGGTGAGGTGCATCCGTTCCCGACACCTAGGACGCCCCCTCCCGCAGTCGGGTCCGGGGGTCCGCCCCCCCTCTGTTTCTGCCCGGGGTTCACTACCCGGCCCCGCTCCCTTTTTGACCCCCCGGGTGCGCGCCCCCGCTCCCTTTTCGCGCACGCCGGAGTGGGAAAAATTTTAAAAGGGGCAGTGCGCCCGGTTTTAAATTTGGGATTGCCCGGGGACCGTTCCTATTAAAGTCGCCTCTTCCTGGCAGCTTGCCCCCGGGTCCTTTGTGTGTATACCCCTGGGGAAAAACGTTCCTAAATCTTGTCTGTCTGTCCCGTGTACCGAACATTGCCACGTTTTCCGACCCCGAACCTTTCCCCTGCCCCCACCCTTTTTCTGTCCACGTTCAAGAACCTCTGCCACCTGTCCTGACCTCCTGCCTGTTCCCGACTATGAGCCTGCCTGACGAATCTGTACCTCGCCTACCCTTGGCTGCCACCGCAAGCAAGTCCCGCCAGTGGAAGCGACCTGGTAGACTCCCGCCGCAGCAAGTCCATCCCGCTTTGCGGCGGGCTCTGGTGAATACCGGGACCTACTTAGATTCCGCTCCCTGGCGTGGGCTTCCACCACCGCTTATGAATCTTTTAGACAAACCGGCTAGATAGCAACAGACCAGACCCTGGCGGAAGCGCTAGCAGGCGTGTAGACGAAAGAGGACAATATCATACCAACAAGACCAAAAGAAGGATATGAATAAGTTAACACTAAAAGTCTTTTACCGAATTGCAACTCTCGGTTTTGAATAAGGGCCTAAACTTTGTCCTTACGGCTGACAATGAGCTGTTTGACTTTATGGTCGATTTTTATAAAGTATGCAGACATATTCTGCTAAAAATGCACCTCGATAGTAATAAAACAGGCTCTGCTGCTAGACAAGAAATTCCCAGAGGTCTGATGAAGCCTAGCCAGTTTGACCTGAAGGTGGATAATATGACTTTAAATGTCTGTCAACAGTTGGTCATGAAGGAAGTGACTGATGGATTGAACTCTACTAAAAATAGGAGAGTACGAAACTTGACTTATAACGAGAATAAAGCCATTCAAGAACTAAAGACTGATAAGTTTATAATGATTAAGAAATCCTACAAAGGCAGTGTGACTGTTGTAATGGATACCACTCTTTCTATGCAAGAATCGAACAATCAAGTACAGTTAACATCTTGTTTTACATTTTTGGGTGGGTGGTTCAAGAAGTGTAGCCCACCAGTAATTGGCCCTCTGGGTCAGATGCCCAATTCTGGCTTGTGTGCACTTTTCTTCTGTAGGGAAACTGCATAAAATTGGAGTTCTTAAGAACAGAAAGATTTCTTTGTCAGAGATTACTACAATATGGTCTCTATGCTTCCCATGTAAAATAAAACTATCTCCCAAATGTATGTAGTAATGAGGGCCTTCAGGAACCATAGCCACAGGTAAGCCCAGCAGGCCTTATAGCTGGGTCAGTGCATATATGAATAAACTATGTATGGCACATGAAAATAATCATCATTTATTTTAAGACAGAGAGATAAGATACATTCAGTTTCTTCAGGGATGGGAAACCACTGTGTGCTCTGTTCGCCAACAAATATCTGGGCAGGTCCTGAAATATAGCTTCTCAGAAGAAATATGAAATCGGACTGTAGGGTTTCCCTGGCCTACTTACCATCGTACTGAGCCTAGCTGTTGGTTACCATGCCAATTACTGTCAAACATCATCTGACACTTCATGATTTTGTTATTACAGATGATAAATGAGCAACCTTCATGGCCTGACAATGAGACAGCATTACAGCTTGTGTGAAGTACATTATTTACTTAAAACACAGACACAAGGCTATACTTACAGCACAATGACTGGACACAGAACAATTCCCAGTAGGAGGCAATATAAGCCCCAGTGCTATGTGGCAGGTGCAGCTCACTAGTGAACAATTGCTTACACACCCATCCATCAGCGGAGCAACTGCCTAGTAAAAGATTGCACATTGGGTAAGTACCAGTTCACACCAGTATGCAGAAAAAACCACAATATCATAAAGGCGAGATTACATATCTGCAAAGATACTGATAAACAATAACTCTCACACCTATTATCCATGAGTGGGGTGATTGCTAGTATTATAACTGCATATATATAAGGCGTATATAGGGTGCCAGTTATACAGTTATGTGTGGTACACCATGCTGGTTTACAACCAATTAATGAAGCCCTTACTATTTGATTGAGTGGGCTGCCCAGCATATATCAAGTGTCCAACACAAAACACTGACAATCTCTGCTTCCCATTATCACAGGGAAAAACTACATACTGGAAAAATGCCAAACATATGAGCTGATATTTTGGCCAAATTACGCAAGCTCGCAACCCTAGTTTTTTACTGTGCAGTTCCCCCCCCCCCCCCTCCCCCCCCACCAGTGGCTGTGCATTTGAGCAATTGTTAATTAGTGAGCTGTACCTGTTAAATTTCTCCCAGGTAGCACTGGGGCTTACATTGCCTCCTACTGGGAATAGTTTTTGGTCCAGTGATTGAGCTGTAAGTATGGCCTTGTGTCTGTGTTTTCATGTGCGAAGTACACTACTCAAGAATTATCATGTCAATCTGATAACAGATACAACATAGGTTGTTCTGGGTTTGGAGACCCAGAACTACTTATGTTGTTATCATTGTCTATTAAATAATTGCTTTTAATAAGGACCTTACCATCATGTAATTTAGGAAATCAAAAATTCTGAAGCATATTTTCTTGAAAATTTAAATTTTAATTCCTGCTGGAAATGTGAGAAGAAAACGTAAACTGAGTGTTACTACCCCCCAGCAGTAGAGCATGTCCTTACATAATTTTAAAACTGTCAAATCAAAGCTCACCTGGGCATTGTACTGGGCAGCAGAAAATAACTATTGTCAGGGCAGTTAACCTCTTCCCACCACAGACAATTTTTTTTTTCATTTTTTTCCTCCCCACCTTTCAAGATCCATTATTTTTAAATTTTTTCATCGACATAGTCATTTAAGGGCTTGTTTTTGTGGCGCAAGATGTACTTTTTAAGGGTGCTGTTGACCATATATATAATATACTGAGAAACCCCCCAAAAATTCTAAGTAGGCTTTAATGTAAAAAAAAAACGTAATTGTGTTTGTAGAGATTTTTGTTTGAATCAAGTTCACTCTTCAGTATAAATGATGTGTTATCTGTATGCAGTAGGTTGTTATGATTCTGGTGAAACCAAATATGTAGGGTTTTCATTACGTTTTAATACTCTAAAGAAAATAAAAACATTTTCTATTTTTTAAATTTGCACTGCAATGGCATTTTTTGTGACCAATAACTTTTTTGTTTTTACACCAACAGACCTAAGTAAGGGCCCATTTCTGTAGTTTTTATTGTTACCATTTTGGGACAAATGAAACTTTTCGAACACTTTTTGTTCCAATTTTTTTAAAGTGGTATATCTGTTCCAGCTTTAATGCGCCTAGAAATTCCATAGCGAAGCTATAAATATGTAGCTTTGCTACGGTTCTAGTACGCCCCGCCTCCCTAAAGCCCCCCTGAGATCGGGCGCATTACAAAGCGCCTCTGGCGCTATGTAATGGGCCCGAGAATGATGTGCGGGAGATTTAAATATGTATGACCTGATTTCAGGCTGAAAAAATGCCAGATTTCTAGCACAGCCCTGTTCATACATGTCATTCAAAATGACCAAAAAACTCACAATTTTGACCTTCTGAGTTTTCTTTCTTCTATAGTGTACCCTGTATGGGATAAATGATGTTACATTTTTACAAATTGGATTTTTACAAATGCAGCAATTAAAATTATGTCTAATTTTTTATTTTTTTAGTTTGGCAAAATGGCAAAAGGGGGGTGTTTTGAACTTGTAATAGCTTTTATTTTATTTTTAAATTTTTGTTTTTATTTTGACACTTAAACTTGTAGTCCCCCTAGGGCAACAGTCCCCAACCTTTTTTCTACCAGGGACCGGTTTGATGCACGACAATTTTTCCACGGCCCAGTGTGTGTGTGTGTGTTGGTTGTTGTGTGTGTGGGGGGGGGGGGGGGTATTGGGGGTGTGGTTATTAGGGGCGGGGTTATGGAGGGGGTTGGATGTTTAGAATCACACACAAAAAAAACCCCCAATAAAGTGTATACTGTGTCATTTAGGGGTATCGTATGGGGTCATAGTCATATTGATACATAGCTACCCCCAGTAGTGATACATAGCTGCTCCCAGTAATGATACATAGCTGCCCCCAGTAGTGACAGTGATACATAGCTGCCCCCAGTAATGATACATAGCTGCCCTCAGTAATGATACACAGCTGCCCCCAGTAGTGATACATAGCTACCCCCAGTAGTGGTACATAGCTACCCCCAGTAGTGATACTAGCTCCCCAGGTAATAATACTATAGTGCTAGCTCCCCCAGTAGTGATACATAGCTCCCCCAGTAATGATAACATAGCTGCCCAATAGTGATAGTGAATACATAGCTGCCCCCAGGAGTGATACATAGCTGCCCCCATAGTGATACATAGCTGCCCCAGTAGTGATACATAGTACCCCAGTAGTGATACTAGCTCCCCGTATGATACATGCTGCCCCAGTAGTGATACATTTCTGCCCATAGTGATACATAGCTCCCCCCAGTAGTGATACATAGCTTCCCCCAAAATGATACATAGCTGCCCCAGTAGTGATACATAGCTGCCCCCATATGATACAAGCTGCCCCATAGTGATACATAGTGCTGCCCCCAGTAGTGATACATAGCTGCCCCCAGTAGTGTACGCTGATATACATAGCTGCCCCCAGTAGTGATACATAGCTGCCCCCAGTAATGATACTTAGCTGCCCCCATTAGTGATACTTTGCTGCGCCCAGTAATGATACATAGCTGCCCCCAGTAGTCGTGATACATAGCTGCCCCCAGTAGTGATACATAGCTGCCCCCAGTATGATAATAGCTGCCCCCATAGTGATACATAGCTGCCCCCAGTAGTGATACATAGCTGCCCCAGTAGTGATACATAGCTACCCCAGTAGTGATACATAGCTGCCCCAGTAGTGATACATAGCTGCCCCCAGTAGTGATAACATAGCTACCCCCAGTAGTGATACATAGCTGCCCCCATAGTGATAGATAGCTGCCCCAGTAATGATACATAGCTGCCCCCAGTAGTGATACATAGCTACCCCCAGTAGCGATACATAGATGCCCCCAGTAGTGATACATTGCTGCCCCCCGTAGTGATACTTATTTGCCCCCAGTAGTGATACATAGCTGCCCCCAGTAGTGTTACATAGCTGCCCCCAGTAGTGATACATAGCTACCCCCAGTAGTGATACATAGCTGCCCCCAGTAGTGATACATAGCTGCCCCCAGTAGTGATACATAGCTACCCCCAGTAGTGATACATAGCTGCCCCCAGTAGTGATAATACATAGCTGCCCCCAGTAATGATAGATAGCTGCCCCCAGTAGTGATACATAGTTTTCCCCAGTAGTGATACATAGCTGCCCCCAGTAATGATACATAGCTGCCCCCAGTAGTAATACATAGCTGCCCCCAGTAATGATACATAGCTGCCCCCAGTAGTGATACATAGCTGCCCCCAATAATGATACATAGCTGCCCCCAGTAGTGATACATAGCTGCCCCCAGTAGTGATACATAGCTGCCCCCAGTAGTGATACATAGCTGCCCCCAGTAGTGATACATAGCTGCCCCCAGTAGTGATACATAGCTTCCCCCAGTAGTGATACATAGCTGCCCCCAGTAGTGATACATAGCTGCCCCCAGTAGTGATACATAGCTGCCCCCAGTAGTGATACATAGCTGCCCCCAGTAGTGATACATAGCTGCCCCCAGTATGTTTACATAGCGTCCCCCCAGTATGATACATAGCTGCCCCCAGTAGTGATAGTGATACATAGCTGCCCCAGTAGTGATAGTGATACATAGCTGCCCCCAGTAGTGATACATAGCTACCCCCAGTTAGTGATAACATGTGCCCCCAGTAGTGATACATGCCCCCATATGATACATACCCCCAGTAATTATACATAGCTGCCCCCAGTAATGATACATAGCTACCCCCAGTAGTGTTACATAGCTGCCCCCAGTAGTGATACATAGCTGCCCCCAGTAGTGATACATAGCTGCCCCAGTAGTGATACATAGCTGCCCCCAGTAGTGATACATAGCTGCCCCCAGTAGTGATACATAGCTGCCCCCAGTAGTGATACATTGCTGCCCCCAGTAGTGATACATAGCTGCCCCCAGTAATGATACATAGCTGCCCCCAGTAGTGATACTGATACATAGCTGCCCCCAGTAGTGATACTTTAGTGCCCCCAGTAATGATACATAGCTGCCCCCAGTAGTGATACATAGCTGCCGAGTAATGAAAACATAGCTTCCCCCAGTAGTGATACATAGCTGCCCCCAGTAGTGTTTACATTGTTGGGCCCCCAGTAGTGATACATAGCTGCCCCAGTAGTGATACATAGCTGCCCCCAGTAATGATACATAGCTGCCCCCAGTAATGATACATAGCTGCCCCCAGTAATGATACATAGCTTCCCCCAGTAGTGATACATAGCTGCCCCCAGTAGTGATACATAGCTGCCCCCAGTAGTGATACATAGCTACCCCCAGTAGTGATACATAGATGCCCCCAGTAGTGATACATAGCTGCCCCAGTAGTGATACTTAGTTGCCCCAGTAGTGATACATAGCTGCCCCCAGTAGTGATAGTGATACATAGCTGCCCCCAGTAGTGATACATAGCTGCCCCCAGGAATGATAATACATAGCTGCCCCCAGTAGTGATACATAGCTGCCCCCAGTAGTGATACATAGCTGCCCCAGTAGTGATACATTGCTGCCCCCAGTAGTGATACATAGCTGCCCCCAGTAGTGAAACATAGCTGCCCCCAGTAATGATACATAGCTGCCCTCAGTAATGATACATAACTGCCCCCAGTAGTGATACATAGCTGCCCCCAGTAGTGATACATAGCTGCCCCCAGTAGTGATACATAGCTGACCCCAGTAGTGATACATAGCTACCCCCAGTAGTGATACATAGCTGCCCCCAGTAGTGATACATAGCTGCCCCCAGTAATGATACCTAGTGGCCCACAGTAGTGATACATAGCTGCCCCCAGTAGTGATAGTGATACATTGCTGCCCCCAGTAGTGATAGTGATATATAGCTGCCCCTAGTAGTGATAGTGATACATAGCGGCCCCCAGTAGTGATACATAGGTGCTTCAGTAGTGATAGTGATACATAGCTGCCCCCAGTAGTGATACATAGCTGCCCCCAGTAGTGATAGTGATACATAGCTGCCCCAGTAGTGATAGTGATACATAGCTGCCCCAGTAGTGATAGTGATACATAGCTGCCCCCAGTAGTGATAGTGATACATAGCTGCCCCCAGTAGTCATAGTGATACATAGCTGCCCCCAGTAGTCATAGTGATACATAGCTGCCCCCAGTAGTGATAGTGATACATAGCTGCCCCCAGTAGTCATAGTGATACATAGCTGTCCCTAATAATGATAGTGATACATAGCTGCCCCCAGTAGTGATAGTGATACAGAGCTGCCCCCAGTAGTGATACATTGCTGCCCCCAGTAGTGATAGTGATACATAGCTGCCCCCAGTAGTGATAGTGATACATAGCTGCCCCCAGTAGTGATACATAGCTGCCCCTGTAGTGATAGTGATACATAGCTGCCCCCAGTAGTGATACATAGCTGCCCCCAGTAGTGATAGTGATACATAGCTGCCCCCAGTAGTGATAGTGATACATAGCTGCCCCCAGTAGTGATACATAGCTGCCCCCAGTAGTGATACATAGCTGCCCCAAGTAGTGATACATAGCTGCCCCCAGTAGTGAGAGTGATACATAGCTGCCCCAGTAGTGATACATAGCTGCCCCCAGTAGTGATAGTGATACAAAGCTGCCCCCGGTAGTGATAGATACTGTAGCTGCCCCCAGTAGGCAGCCAGGATAATTATAAAAAAAAAAAAAGTAATAAGTAGTCACTCACCTTTCCCGCATCCTCGACCGAGCTCCTCCTCCCAGCAGCAGACATCCGACAGCACCGAGCAGCGCGGGGGGTGTGACGTCACTGGGCATCACACTCCCTGCGCCGCTCATCGTTGTAGATACGGTGCTCAGTGAGCGCCGCATCTACAGCAATAGGGAAAGCAGGGACGGTAATGAACTGTCCCTGCTTTCTCTACGATGCAGCCGCACGCTGAGCGCAGCTGCTATGTCTGCGCGGCCGGATTATAGCGGCCGCGCAGACAAGATGCCGACCACCGGGACTAAAGTCACCAGGCGGACGGCATCTGGTGTAGCCGGCGCTGCCGACCGGCAGGGTCGCGCTAAGGCCCGGTGCCGGTCCGTGGACCGGCGGTTGGGGAACCCTGCCCTAGGGTACTTGACCACTAGGAGAAGTAATCGCTTGTACACTGTTCTGCTGTATTTAGATAATACAGAAGGGTGTACCAAAGTATGAAGGAAGTAATAGGAGTAGCAACATGGCAGCTACGGAAGCCTTAATTTGGCCTTAATCTGTCTGCCATGGCAACCACTCTCATCGCACAGCACTGTTCCTCATCCATTTAGATGCTGTGGCCACAATCGCTGTAGCATCTAGAGGGTTAAACAGCAGGGAGCCCAGCTGTTGTCAGTATTGTTGAGCGATTACGTTGGCTATCGACATCGGGCGATAGTCGATAGTCGGCCACCATCGATAAGGTTTTTCGATAGTGAGCAGTCGATTATGAGCGATGACCATTAAAGTCTATGGGAGAGCAACAACACGTTCATTCTTACACCCAAACAGGTGTGGAGAAGCTGGAATTAACATCCCCAACAGTCAAATGGATACGTGCTACATCTTAGGCAAAAACACTTAGGTTATAAAAGCCACAGAAAAAAAAACACACACCATTCACTATTTCCCCGTCTTTTACCACAGCATGACCCTTAAACACTGCATCAAACCCAAAATTAAAAGTGCCAGAAGGCAGTTGATTTGAACCATCATGTTACTTGAACTGGACATTGAATTTCCTGTCCTGGAACGCAGCATGAGCCCCAAAACTGCAAAGACCCCCCGATTTAAAAGTGCCGTTAAAAGGAGTCTTTCAAACACATTTTAGTTGAACGGACATTGATAAAGTCTGGGCCACAGCATGAAACCCAAACCTGCAGACCCCACATTTAAAAAGTGCCCGGGAAAAAGGGTCTTTCACACCATTTTGTTGAACTGGACATTGATATACCTGTCCTGGGCACAGCAATGACCCAAACCGCATGACCCCCAATTTAAAAAAGGCCGGAAAAAGGAGTCTTTCAACCCCCCATTTTAGTTTCATGGAATTGACTATACCGTCCGGGCCACGCTGAGCCCAAACTGCAAAACCCCAGATTTTAAAAAGTGCCGGAAAAAGGGTCTTTCAACCCCAGTTTATTTTAACTGGACATTGACTATCCCTTTCCCTGGGACAGCAGAGCCCCAAACCTGCAAAACCCCCCAATTTAAAAAGTCCCGGGAAAAAAAGGAGTCTTTCAACCACATTAAGTTTAAAGGACATTGACTATATTTTTTTGAATGGACCTGTGTATTGCTGCATTTCAAAGAGCATGCCCCAAAAAATTATAAATGACTTTCAGCCATTTTAAAAAAATTGTGAAGGAGAAATGCCACAAGAAAACCACTTTTCTGTTCCAAAGGGCCTGTTATTGTGTATCTCACAGCAAATGACCCCAAAAAAAATTTAAATATGATTCCACCCCGTTAAAAAATTTTGAAGGAGAAAAGCCAAATTTGAAGCCCCCTTTTTTGTTCCAAAGGGGACCATGAATTGCTGTATTTACAGCAACTGACCCCAAAAAATTATAAAAAGACTTTCAGTCATGTTAAAAAAATTGTGAGACAAAAAGACCCCAAACCATTGACAAAGTAAAAATTCTAAAGTGAAGTGAGTAAATGGAAATGGTTTTTTCTGAAACCTTTGGGGCTTTTAGTCTCCTCCGCAAAACCGCAAAATGAACTGTTGGGAATTGAGAAAGAAAATTGCAGTAAGAAATGTCATTTTAAAAATAATTTTTCAAGAGGCCCCTTTTTGTTTGGAGAAAAATGTGAAGTAGACCGCAAAATAATCGGTGATCGGCAATTGGGGCCACAACACATGGATCCCTGCCCGATTTTCTTGATGAAGTCAAAAACCCCCATTTCTGTGGAAAGCCCGGGGCGTTTGTTGTAATGACTCCCCGGCTGTGCTGAAGGTCACTCAGTTGAGCGGGCTGGGCAGGGGCAACACCTTATGGCGTGGCGAGCCTGGGCCTTCGTCATTTTGGGTACCCCCGAATTATTGGGTCCCGGGAAACCCTACAAAAACATCGGGGTTGGACGAATAGTGTGACCTGATTTTTGCTGGTTCTGGGTGTTTTTATCTGTGGCCTGCATTGCATCGTTGGTGAGGTGGGAAAAAAAATTGCCAGAGGTCACCCCTTTTGGCTTCTGCCACCCCTTGCCCCCCCCGCTCGCTCGAAAAGCTACTTGGCACTTACTGCTGTCACGTCGTGGCGTTGTTCCACCGTGACATTTGAAGAACGTGAAGCAGACGCAACAGATTCTCCAGTGATCATCAACAAGGGCTCCATTTTCCTCATTTTACTCTCTTTTGGGGGGGGAAGGAAAGTGCTGGTTTTTTTTTGGGACCGGGGATCCCGGGGGTGGCCACCCCGTAACGTTTTCATTTGAGACCTTAAAGCGAGGAACATGTTTGGGGGGAAAAGAGCTCCCAAACATCTGTGAAGATGGAGCCTTTAGTTCCCCAAGCCCGGGTTGAGGGGCACTAGCAACTCATCTTCCCCATCTGCCCAAATTTCACGCCAACCCTTTCCCAGGCAGGGCGTCGGGTCTAGGGAAAAC
>JAODAL010022252.1:0-65179 GCA_025379985.1 Phyllomedusa bahiana | reverse complement strand
CCGATGGGACCTACGATTCACAAGATGCATTGGGGTTTTGTAACCCCCTGTACCTTCCCCGCGCTTGATGGAACATGCCTCGTTCATGTTAATTTCCAAAGTGTCCTGCTTATCTGGACGATGTTTTGCTATTCCCGTACCTACAAGCCCATCAAGCATTTGGCCCGAAGTTTTCCCCCCTGATAGACCATGGCCTCAGATCAAACCATAAGTGCCCACCTATAAAACCACAGTAAACTATTTGGGGGACATGTCGGGGGTGCTGAAGGAAACCCCTGCCCCCGAAAAAATCTCAGCTGGGGGAAAATTGGACACTCCAAAAAACACTAAGGAAGTAAGAATTTTCCTTGGTTTTGCCAGCTATTACTGGATTCTTTCCACCTTTTGCACAAGTAGGGGCCCAAATTACCAAAATACTTCGTGGTTGTCCCCAAGCACTATGACCAAAGACTTTTTGTTGATGGTTGCCCGTCAAAAAACAGCGTAAAACCCCTAAAAACCTTGCTGAATCCCCTCCAACATGGCCTACCCTTTTATAACCACCCATTTCTTCTATCCCACGGATGCAATTTTCTTGGGCCCTGGGAGCAGTCCTGTCGCAAGTTCAGAAACCCGAAAAAGGGTTTTTCCCCTACCCAGCAAGCTTGAGGGGAGCGGAAAAAAATGCCCACAAAGACTTCCGGTTCCGCGCGTGCAGAGCGGAGGCTGAGGAAGAAGCTCCGGCCCCGCCCTCTGAACACTGGTTTCCCCGCACTGACACCCACAAGAAACGGCACTTATCAGTCCCCAGAAGGAGAGAGACCGTCCCGGTGAGTGAACCGGGCATTTCCAAGCATTGCGGGGGACGGACAGAATTCATACTACCCCCCCAAACGGGGAGGCAGCAGGGTCAGATGGCGCCAAACACACCGCGCCACACGCACACCCGCTCCATACAGCTCACACGCGGGGCGCGCCTGTCTCAGAGGGGGGTCGGAGGAAGGGGAAATATGCCCATTTTGGGGAGCGCAGTAACCCCTGGCACAAAAGTGGCAATTTTTTTCCCCCGGGAATTTACGCAGTGCTGGAAGCCCTATCACCTTACAGTTACTGCATCGTCTCTGCCCCCATCTCAGCTCCCCTTTTCTAAGCTACGTCAGGGGTTTTTTTCTGCACACTCCTCTCAAAAAACGAATTGGAGAACGTGTGAGTTTTTGGGGAAGATGAAAAAAATGGGAGCCAAGAGCAATATGCATAAATTGATAAAAAGAATGTGGTGTTTTAAGAAAAAGTAGATGCCCTAAAAAAAGGGTCGAGAAAAATTTAATGTGGGATGATAGGAGTCCCCGAATCTTTTAAAACCTGGGATTGGACAAATTGCCTTTTTGATTTTCCTTCCTTTAATTGGGGCCTAAAAAAGGAGCTAAAGGGGAGGGGACATAAATCGGCCCGCCTAACCAGTTTCATCCAGGGGGGGAAAGACCCAAGGTTTTTATTGTCAAATCCCTGGACTTTGCTAAAAAAAAACCCTTTTTGCTCCCAACATACAAAAGAAACTACAACAAAGCGACTTTTTAAAAGGCAGTAAAGTTATCTGTTTGCAGATTATTCAGCAGAGTTGGAAGGAAGAGATGCCATATAGAGACATTTGCTCTTCATTAGTAAAGGCAGATTCGTTTTTATTCACAATATCCGGCAAACTGAAAATTTTTCCCACAGAGGGGAAAACCTAGCTCTACACATCACCGGGGGAGGAGAGGGAATGTTTTGGGAGGCGGGGATGGGGGGGACATCACACGCAGGACAAGAGGGAACACCTGCGACCTCAGCAGTGCTGACATTACCCAGAGCAGACAACAAGGGGACCAGCTACAGGGGGAACTTCCAAAACCCCCTAGACCAAAGTGACCATAGGCTGATCGGGACTGATCTGGACGGGGTCGATTTTTCACTCCACCTGAGGTTTGGAGGGGGGAGGGTGGATATGTGGGAGTGACAAAGAGGAAAAAGAATGGGACAAATGGGGAAGGCCAAGGATTTATTGGACTGAGTCTGGTGGCCGAGGGGCCTTCGGGGAGGGGGAGGGATAAAAAAGGATGTTTCCAATATAATTTCGGGAGGGGGGGTGGGAGGTGGCGGGGATTTTATTTTCCCAAGGGAAAAAAGGGGAGGCGGAAAGCGGTTGTCTTTCCTTCCCACAAATGTAAAAAAAGGAAAGAAATTTTTTTAAGAGGGGAGGGATTTGCAGTTCAGGTTCTTGTTGGGGCAGGGGGCGGCTTCCACAAAATTGTATTTGGTCCCTATTTTTTCCTCTTCAGGTTAATTTATTTGGGGGGGTTACTCAATTATGGAAAAATAATTTTGGAATGTGAAGGAGCTACGATCACCCCAAAAAACGACTTTTGGGTGCGGACACTTAAGAGGTCAAACCGGGGAATTGTTCGTTACAAAGACCCACTTAAAAGTCAACTTCTCCCCGCATGCAAAAATTTGGGGTGGGAAAGGGGTTTGGGGGGTCCCCCAAAAGGCAAGGGAAAGCGGGGGTTTCCCCATTCAACACACGGAATTTAGCGGAGAATAATATCAAAAGAACAGGTGGGGAAAGGGGGTGGTCCTTTGGACTGGGACACCCCGGGGGGGGACAAAGTAATACAAATCTATGCCCAATAAGAGGGACAAGGGCTTTTTCGAGGGTATTGATCAAGAATCTCCTGTGATGAAAATCTCAAATAATAGTGGGGGGGGATTAAATTGTGTGGCAATCCTTTAGAAGATAGACAGCGGAAGGTGCGGGGCCCAAGGCGGGGGATGGGCCAGAGCTTATTGGAAACTTATGCGACCGCACGGGATCAAGGATACTGGCGAGTTTCCCCCCCGGGAGAGAGGCATTTTTTAACACACTTTTACACTCTCAACGTCGTGGTCCAGAATCATTCCCGTTGGTAACCCCATCGTTTTGGGGGGGGGTGGAAAAAACAGATATAGGGGAATGGTATACGATCATTACCAATTAGTATGGATATTAAAGTTTAAAAACAAAGGGGACAGACATCTTGTGGAACCCCCCCTGGGCTCTGGCAACTAAAACCTCAATTTGTAGACTTGATAAAGGAAAATGGTGGAGAGATTTTTAGGGACAAGTATGGAAGGATCCCTCATTTTTTTTTGGGGATGCAGCAAAACCTCCTGAGAGGACGCAAAAAAGGCGTTTAGCTAGCAAAAAGAAACTTCCAGGGAAACGTTTGAGCCCGCTGATCCACCCTGAGAAAAAAATTTAAATACAAAAATTTCTACAGAATTCAATGAAAGATAAGGACAATGGAACATGCCAGGGAAGCTTTTTAATTTACAACAGGGGGGAGGGGAGAGTTTATTTGGGGACCTTTTTAAAGCTGGACCTCTATAAATTTGGAAAAAATCGGGCAAATGAGGCAAACTTGGGTAGGGGAGACGAGGTACCATGAAAATTAAGGGACTGAGGAATAGGGGGGGGGGAAGGACTACCGACCCAAAGAAGGGAAGAGATCTTGCAAAAGGGACTACTCTGCCCTCTACACCCGCCTTTTGTATGACATAGAGAAGGGGGAGAATTTTTTTATGGGGATTTCTTTACCTAAGTTAACAGGGGAAGTTAGAGGGCTTAATGCTGAGGTCACGGAAAGGAAATAATATCAGCATTCGGACTGTCCCAAACAATAAAGCCCCCGGGCCCGATGGTTTATCGGGAGACTTCTATAAGATTTCCCCCAAAAGAGGAGGGAGCGCCCGGTTAAAAAAGGAGGTTTTTAATCAGAACTAGGTCTGGGCAATGCTTTTATAGGCGAGACAGCTCTTTAAAATCTTAACAAGCAAGACGGATGCTTGTTAAGAAAAATACCCCCCGATTTCCTTTTAAATAGGGCGTTAAGATTTGTCCAAAGGGGATGGCTAACCGGTGGCGGAATTTCTACCAGGTTTTTGGGGAATCACCAGAGGGGGTTCGTCAAAGGGGCGGGCAGGGGTCAAAACACCGTTTCTGAGCAGCCCAGTAGCGGTGGAAAAAATGTATGAGCCCCAAAAAAATCTAGGATTCTTTGCGTTGACCCGAAAAGGCTTTTTATAATATAAAAATTTGGGGTGGTTAAATTTTGGTTTGGGCAGAATGGGGATAGCGGGGAATTTTTGATCCTATGGTCCGGGGGTTTTAGGTCCCCAAAGGGGGGTAACACACCTGGTTTCTTTTCAGGCCCATTAGCTACAGAAAGGTACGAGACAGGGGGTCCACTATCCCCGCTTCTATTTATATGGCTTTTGAACCACTGGCATTTTCTTGCGCAACTCGGAGCTATATAAGGGGATAAGGTGGGGAAGAAAGAACTAAAATTAGTTTTCTTTGCAGACGACCTGCTGTTATTCCCCAGACAACCCAAAAACCCGGTGGGGGGTGTCAAGTTGCTCAAATTTTGGGTCCTTTTTTAGGGAAAAAAGTGAACCGGATAAGATCAGTTTTAGGTTAGGGAAAAAGGTTGAGGGGGGTGACTAATTTAGGTATAAAATATAGTTCCCGCATTTGACTTATCTGGGGCTCAAGGGGGTGCTAGGTCGTCACTGATTTACAATTTGAACTTTAACCCGATCATCAAAAAATTTAAGGGAAATTTGGGGGAAAGGGGGAAGGGACCCCCCGCTGTCTCTCATGGGCCCAATACACCAATCAAGATGGTGGGGCTTTGCCCGACTATTAAACCCCCCTACAGAACAATTTTCCCTGCTATTGAAGCACAAGGGTGTCAATAAATTGAAGGGGGGTTTCCGAAGTTCATCTGGAGGGGCAAGAAAGCCGAATAGCAATAGGGGAAACTGTCCCCCTTGGGGAAGGCAGGGGGGGGGGGAGGGACCTATATCAGCGTACAATCTGGGGGCCATATGGCGGCATGTGCTAGATTGGGTACAGGGGCAGATTTTTTTTTCCCAACCCGGGGGTTGTGGGGCCCGTTGGCGCCCCGTGGATTTTGGGGCATTGTTACACTCCGTATGGTAAAGGGAACCAAGGTAGGAAAAATAATCTAGGTTTAAGGAAAAATTGGCTGCATGGCGCACATCAGAAAGTGTTGGAAGACCGATTTTTCTCTCTAAATTTACCCCTGTGGTCTCTACCGAATTTTGCGAGGGGAGAGAAAAGCGACTCTTTGAGGGGTGGAAACAAAAAAAGGGAAACAAAAAATTTGGGGACTTAATTTTCGGATTATCGGGGGCCCTTATGATTGGGATAAGTGAGGGGGCAAGTTCCAGATGGGGGGGAAAAAATGATTTCTCATATTTTCAGGTTAGGGTTTCTAAACCAAACTTCAAATTTTAGCAACTTTAAAAGGGAAACCCGAGGGATTCGCATATGATAAAAACGGGGGGGAGGCCCCAGGGGGTCTTTCCAAAATATACGTTAAAATTTTCAGGGATGGACATCAGATGACTGGGTCCAAGGTCTTAGGAAATGGGAAATGGAGCTGGGGGATAATGAAATAGGGGAAAAAATTAGAGGTATGGAGGCAGTAAGGTCAGCACAATAAGTACAGTGAGAGAGGGGCTTTTTAATTGGGGGCATAGGGCGATATTTGCGTTCAATTTTCCCTTTTCAGGCAGAACAAGATTATTTGACTAAAGCCCGAATGTACCCAGATAAAGCGGGGGGTATTTTCACTGTATTTGGGACGCCAGATAATAGGGGCTTTTGGAGGGAAGTGGTGGATTAAATCCAGGGGTGGGAACTAACATTCATTGACACCGCAAAGTTTCTGTTTCATTATTCTCCCAGCAGTCCAAAAGGGGAGGATGGATTTTTTGTAAAACATAAGGGATTCATCTGTCTCTTCTGGTAGCCAAAAAAGTGTTTGAGACACTGGTTAGAAAAATAAAACCACAGTGGGAAAGGTGGTAACACCATGAGCAATATTCTTTATGGGGGAAATTGGGGTGCAGAGTGTAACAAAGAAAGGGCACAGAAGGTTTTTTGATAATGGAAGCCTTTTTCTCGGAACCTTTGAGGATAGGGAAAATTTAAAGGATTAATAAGCCATTTGGGGACTCGCATATTACTTAGCAGAACAATTGGGAACCCCTAGGGAGCTAGGGGTTACAGGATGATAAGGAGGGGGAGAATAAGTTAGGCACATCACTTTTGGGGGGGGGAGTTAACAAGTTTAAAAATTTTTAAAGTTTTTAAAGTATGTATATGAAGAGAAAAGGGGAAAGAAAAAGAAGGGAGGGGAGAGAAATTATATGGTAACACATAGGGCACCTGCTATATAGAGAAAAGACTCTGTATAACATTAGCCTGTTTTGTAGACCCCAATTTTTGTCTTAATTGTCAAAGATGGTATTGCATTTTTAGCGATGTATGTTTTAAATTTTTCTCAATAAAATGTTATTTCAAAAAAAAAAAAAAATACCACAATAACCCCGTTTTAAGCTAGAACACTAGCACCGTGTGGACCGTCCCCGGAATTTGAGATTACCTCCGGGTTTTCACCGTTCACCTATACACGACAACAAACCCCCTAGCACACCTCAAAACCCGCACTGCTTGGTGCCTTAGAGAAACGTTGGGCATCCAGAATGGCCAGCTTTAATTCGAGATAAAATACCGAAAGTGGCACAAGACAATCACAGTGAACGCTGACAGTTATCCGACTACCTAAAGGGTGAGGAGCCACCAGAGGAAGACGACTGGGAAGCGTGGAAAATGCCTCCCCTTTTATACAGAGATTCGCTACGCAGAACAATTCACTGCGATCTAACCTGATAGAGAGCCATCAATTTCATGTCAAGATCCCTATAAAGACTGATCCCAATGGAAACTGTCCAAGATGAGTCCACGTAGTTCTTGGAGAATTTTATGACTACCTCTTTACTGGTAGAATCCGACTGAGGATCAGGAAACCTTCCCTGCCGTGGAACTTACCCGATGTCTTCTGGAGACAAAGGAAATGATCTCTTTCCTTAACAAAGGCCTAATCGTATGAGAAAATTGAGAGAACTCTCTGATTCCAGTTTCAGGCAGAGGAGGGACGACACAGTCATTATCCAAGACGTTGATGCTAAGATAGTACTCGTCGCCTATCATGACCAGTCCGGCACATTTCGGTGTCTACAAAGACCGAAGAACCATCCGCATGAGATATCTATTGGATCTGCATGAGAACCGAATTGAGAACTGGATGTAATGAGTGCCCGCCTGCAACATATATCCAAAGGCGGGAGAAAGGAAGCTAGAGCACCTTTACACCCAATTACGTCTCGAATGGCCAACAACTGGTTGCCCTAGCCATGTGAAATTTGCTCCAACAAGATTGGATATCATACGCCTATCGATGGTTCGACACACTCCAAGTGGGTAGTGTTGTTCCTGTCAGATGACTTAACTGCTCGGTATACATCATCATCTTCTACAGGGAGTACGTGAGGCACTTGGCTGAAGAGTCCGTACATTACTGACCGGCTGGTCAGCTTTTGAATACCAGCTATTCAAGAACTTTGTTCCTACCATGAATGTAAAAAGCTTCGCACTACAGACATACCACCATCAAGGGAAACGGCCTTATGCGAGAAAATCAAACCAAGTGTTTATCAACATCGTTGAGAACAGCTTTCTTTCTCTAAGAGTATAGAATGGCCACAGGTTGCTATAGACGAGATGTTTGAGATATAACAATAACACCGCTCACTGTTACACTGGACTATCACATTCTACTTGATGTTTCGGACAGTCAAGTCAACTCCCACAAGGCGTGCCTTTAGGATATCAAGTTCCGACTTCCAAAAACTCCCTCTGGTCCTAATACAGATTGGGAACAAGAACCCACCAAAGGGAGGATCCATGATGCCCGTGTAAATTGTTGACAGAAGGATGAAGAAGCTCGCAGACAGCAAGGAAGGCTCTAACAACCAAAGGAGCGAATGCCACTCACTAGAAGTGGGTAGCACAAGTTTGGCTCAAGAAATATTCACCGCTCATCAAGGACAAGTTGGACTTCCTATTGGAACCATGAACCGGTACACTAGTGACTTCATACTTTCACCCTGAATCTGATGTATTTGAAGGTCAAGCAAGCCTGGTATGGCAACCTCAGACTGTACACCGTAAAAGGTTAAAGTTATTACCAGAGAAGTTACCCAAGCTTTACATAGCACCTTCTACGCCACTGACTGTTCAAGTATACCTCTAGCTAGTTACCAGTGTCTCCGCCAATGCAGAACCCCTCCTATGAGGTCACCTTGAGAGATGCGTACCCTGTTTATCATACCGAGCAGGCTGTACACCCAAGATAGTACATATGCTTCTGTGCCATGTTGCTCCTCTAATGCTGCTCTCACTTACCTGCCGCCTCCAGCTGGGAAGTTCACTCAATCTGTTACAGTTAAAACGCCGATGATGGTGAAAGAGAGCATCATCGTGTTAGATGTATCTGATCGGACGCTTCAACAAAGGAACACCTAATCCGGTACGCTTTACAGAGAGTGAAATGATGTACTGTATGCATATATATGATTTACCTGCTTGTACATATGTCTTGCTCTTATATATTTATTGACTGTAGTATTATGTTTGGCTTAGTTAGTTTAGTTAGATTCACGGAATTTCCATGTAACGTTTTTAGCCTAATCACGCTGGTCCTCATGACAAGCTGGCCTTAGTCCACATTTACCCAGCCTATGGACCCTGAGAGGACATTTGCCTTTTATTTCCCTTAGTGGCCTGCACCCCATGAGCTTGTGATGGACTGATGGTTCTAATTGCCACAGGAACTCTTCTTGCTACAAGCAACTACCAGAGTTATCTAAGTGATTCATTTAATATGTTATTTGCACTATATTGTTTTAACCCAGTGTTGTGTTTTTATGTCTGTTGTAAGCACTAAGTCATTGTTGTTTAGACCTGTCGCGAGGACGGCTTCTTTATACAGAGGGGAGATTGTTGTGACCCAGCACTGAAGATTTCTTTGGTCCATTAAATTTTGCTGTATTCAGTATGTACACAATGTTTCAGTGGCAGAGAAAAAGAAATCATATATTGCATGTCTAAAAGTATTCTTAGGTCGCCCTCTGCTGTTTGGTTCCTTGTATTACCATTTGCCTATGTAATAAGACATGTAATCTGCTGATTGGGCTGCATAACCTCGTCCGTTCAAAATGATGCAATAGCTCTCTGACATGTGAACTCCTCTGCTACCATGCCAACACCAACGGTCTGACAGAGGCAGTAGTTAAGGCAGTTAGTTAGTTGAGTCTTGGTACCCCATCGGGAGGTGTGCGGAGGTCTCCGGTAAGTCAAGGTTTGTGGCCCTTTTCCAAGGCTCTCACCTTCAAGCCATTCTGAGAGGCCCCATTAGCCTCCTCAAAAAAACTGTCCTTAATTCTCCTTCACCTAAGGGACTCACACAGGATCTCCTTCGTGCTACTACAGGAGGTGCAAGTCCAGTCATCAGAAAAACACTTCTGGTCCGATCCGTCTGGGGAATTGAGGGTCTGCCCCAACCATCGGTATTAGTCCTTCTCCTGGCTTTCTACGTCAGTGATCCACAGCAGACTTCGTCATGCGTCCTAAGCTGTGGGGCCGTTGCGGTAGTAGCTTCTGTCTGTATCAAAATCTCCGAGTATTCAAGAATCAGGGTCCTTCAAACCAGGGTCTTTTTATCACAAGCTCGTGCCCTTGGTGTAAGGAATCACACACTATACTTCATGATTAGGGTCTGTAATCTTGTTATCTTTCTAAAGTATATAACTACTCCAAGCATTCAAGGTAACAGAGTCTGACCATCCTAAGAGACTGTTTATCATTATCAAAGCTTGCACATCTAGTTTAATCATACTCAAGTCTAAGTCATTGTTACTGAATCACAGTATTGTATTCCTGGTTGCATCCTGAGAACAAGGGATGATGAACATTCAACTGAGTTATTGCATGCAAATAATGATAACTAACCAGTTATTAAATGTTTCTGAACCCTGGCATTGGTAGACTGAGTGATTGGGTGTCTGATTGGGACAACGAAGATTTTTGAGGTACTCAGGTCCCTGGGAAGTGTAGCCACCATATTACCTCGTTGCCTTACATCGTTACCCGTGACAACAACCATCTTCAAAGGGGCACCCTGGGTTCCACGGTATGCACAATAAAGGTGTGACAGGGCACAAGACCTGGTGAATGAGGGCTGATATGTGTCACCGTGGTTCATGGCCTCAGTGAAGTAAGTCAGGTAATATAGGTCTGTAACCTTAGGTTGCAGACATGTTGTTTTATTTTAGTATAACTGCTTACAAGCAGTGGCATTCCGTCCCAGCTTTTAACTTGAGCAGTCTTAGAGTTGGGAGGGATGACTGCTCCCATATAGGCCAGGTTTTTCCTGGCCTATAAACGTTAGGAGGTAAGGTGTGGTGTGTGACTCCAATCCTGGTGTAAGGGCTCGGTGGATTCGCCTGAGACCTCGTCAAGTGTATGATAGTTAAGCCACGCCAGGGGAGCGGAGTCTATGTAGCCCCCGGTATTCACCTGAGCCCGCCGCCAAAGCGGGTGGACTTGCTGCGGCGTGAGGCTAACACGGTTCCACTGACACGACGGTGACTTGCCTTGCGATGGAGGCGGGGTATCTGCGTGTTTACAGAATCGTAATCGGAGACGTAGTCGGGGATCAGGCCAGAAGGTCAGGGCAGGTGGCAGTGGTTTGTGGTCAGTGACAGGCAGGACGGCTCAGGCAGGCGGGGCGGCAAAACAGAAGGTCCGGAAACGTGGCGGAACGGACTGGTACACGGCGTAAACATGACAAGGACTTCCAACACTCCTCCTTAACACAAAGGCAAACGCACCCGAGAATCTGGCTGAGAGAGGGCTGGGGGCGTTTATTCCTGATATAGGACCAGCGGCCGGGACAATTGACTAATTACGGTGCAACTGGCCCTTTAAATCTAGACAATCAGTCGCGCAAGGCGCGCCTAAGCAGCAAGGGTACCTGCGCGCGGCGACGGGACAGGAAGAAGTAAGTAAGCAGGAAGCACTGCAGCAGCGCTGGAATGGTAAGTGAACAGGGTGGGGACCCGAGCAGCAAGCGGGCTGACGCCTTGCCGGCACCTGCGCCCGCCGGACCCCCTGCGGGCGAGGGAAGGGCGGGCGCGTAGGGGCGACAGCACACCCCGCGCCAGCCCCATGACACCTGGGAGTTATAAGGGGAAGGTCTTTCTGTTGTTGATCCTTGAAGCTGGACCAAAAAAAAGTCCTATCCACCTGGAGAGAAAGGTGTTAGGGTGAGCACAACCAATTTATGTTAACCCTTTTGGAACCTGACACAAGGTTACCTTTCTGTTTGCTCCCTGCTGGAGAGAGGCTATTTGTGTTACCTGTGGAATTGTTTAATAAAACCCCATATAATTTGAACTTTGGCCCTGTCTGTGATCCCTGTGATGGAGCTGACCTACCACAAATGGTGGAGTTGATGTGGGCAGTCGAGCGCTCCTGGAAAACTCACAGAGGGTGAATAAAGCCTGTGCATGTCCTGAGTTAAAGCTGTTACAGCAGTGCAAACGAAACATGGATGAGCTGATAAAGCAGTTGGTGCAAGCCAATCTCCAGCAGCAGCAAGTCAGTGGCCAGCAGCAGAAGGCCCACACATCGGAGGTCCATGCTACCAAGCCCAGCCGGGGGACCAATCAGCAATTGAATGACTTGTAGAAGCTCCTCTAGAGAGATGACAGGGCCAGAACCTGGAAATCGATGAGAAAGGCGCTACACAAATGACAACTGAAGATGATGTGGAGTCCTTTTTGACCATCTTCGAGAGGGTGACAGAGAACGAGAAACTTCAACCAGAGCAGTGGGTGGAAGTTCTCATGTCTTATCTGACCGGGGAACCTCAGAAGGCCTATTTTGGGATTTACCCCTGCAAGAGGCTAAAATCTACAGCCAAATTGGAAAGATTGAAATCCTCTCCACCTAGGTGTGGAATCCTGGCCCGTTCCAAGCGCCCCTGCCCTAAGGTTGCAAAACTGGGCCATTTTATATAGGGAAAGCCACCCAGGTCCCAAATGTTTGACTTGTTCCATCTTGTACAAAAATGACTGCAGCCCGAGTCCTCTACACCAGCACAGATGGTGGAGTTGTGATGGCCAAGGGCCATACAATGCCGGGTCGCCCAGGAAAATCCCCAGTGTACCGGTGACCTGGTGGAAGATACTTATGACAGACCAGCAGGGGGGTAGGGCGGCTTCCTGACACTTACGAGGGGGACCAGACCCCTCCCCCCCCAAAGAAATGGCCTAATTCCTCTTAGGAGGGGCATGTCCAAGATCCGGCTGATCCCCAACCTGTTCCAGGGAGGAAGCCTCATCCCGTGATTTGTTGGAGTTGTCACAGACCAGGGCATATAGCAGCATACTGCCCCCTGTCCTTAGAGCCCATGGACTGCAACGTAAGCTGCTGCTGTTCTTGGTTCGCCTACTCTGCCTGTAGTGCTCTCGACCTCACCACTGGTTAAGGATTACCAGGTCTGTCTGGTAATTGGTCTAATGGGGTGGGCAGTGTGTGGATTTTGCAACTCTGGTTAAGGGCCACCACTCCACCAACAATTTTTTTGTGTTATGGTCCCGGAAAGTGGGTTGGGGTACAGGGGTATCATGGGGACACTAAAATTCTACACATTTTTAGCCATAGGTGACTGTCTACGGAGCAGGCTACCCTGTCCCATACTGTAGGAATTGTCAAAAATCTGATGCACCCCATAATCCTAGAAAGAAACTTTCCATTGTTTTGGGGAATTGTAGAGGGTTAAAGGGCTACTTTAACCATCAGGGCCACCCATTAGGGTCATAATAATCCTGAGATGGAGACTGGAGATAAAGAAAGGTTGACTGGTGTTAGATGATAAGGTTTACACAGGGGTCTCTCCTTTGCATGGTGTATTAGAGAGGGGTTTTGAGGATGTAGGAATTAATCTCTGTGAAGCTAATTTCCACTGATCTGGAAGTGTACCATGAAAATTTTGGAACTGCCCAGCTCAGGGATTTTATGTTAAAGACGACCATAGAGCATGTCATTGTGATAAATGGCGTTCCCCAAGAACCAGACAGATTCCTCACTTTTCCCTGGATAATGATTTCTTGTAGAGTAGAAATAAAGTAAGGGATGAGGTGGTGGAACAACTGCTAGTACCAGGGCCCTACAGGTGTATGGTGTTGGACCTAGCCCACTTCCAAGTATTGGGGGGGGGGACACTTGAAGGTAGATAAGACCTCTGAGCGTATATTACAAAGATTTTATTGGCCAAGATGTCATCGAGAAATTTTAGACTTTTGCCAGTCCTGTCCAATTTGCCAATTAACCGCCCCAGTGTCCCATTTCCGTAGCCCATTAGTACCTTTTCCCATTATAGAGACCCCCTTTGAGCATATAGCCATGGATCTGGTAGGCCTACTAGTGAAATCCGCTAGAGGCCACCGGATACTTTTGTTAGGTCCTTCGATATTATGAGATCATGTTTACACCTAGAAGTCGTTCCATTATGAATTCCTCTCCAATACTGTATTGCACAAGAATTTGGTACCTATTTTTTCTTAGGACAGGACCTGCCTAAGGTGATCCTGATAAAATACCGATCAGGGAACACTTCATGTCCTGGGTTACAGAAAAGTGCTACATAAAATCCCTGTGATTAAGCAGCTACAAAAACTTGTGTTGTACCTTCACATACCGATGGACTAGTAGAGCGGTTCAATAAAACACTGAAGGCCATGCTAAGAAAAGTATTGGAGAAAGATGGGTGCGATTGGGACTGCTTGATACCCTATCTGTTGTTTTCACCCTTTGAGCTGCTGTACGGGCAGCTTCCTCGTGGGTTACTGGATGTAGCTAAAAAGACCTGGGAAAGCAAGGCCATGAAGTATAAAAGTATAATTGAGCATGTTGCCCAAATGCAAGAGAGGATAGCAAATGTTATTCCCATAGTTAAGGCCCATCTTCTCCACGCCCAAAAAGCTCTAAGTAGGGTCTATAATAGAACATCCAGGATTAGACAATTTTGCACCAGGGGATCGGGTACTGGTACCCACCGTGGAATGCAAATTCTTGGCGAAGTGGCAGGGACTGTTTGAAGTCCTTGAAAAGGTAAATAGGGTTAATTACAAGATACACCAACCAGGAAAAAGGAAGCCTATCCAGGTGTACCATGTAAAGCTCATGAAGCGCTGGAGAGATAGGGACTCAGTTGTTACCCCATGTTTACTTACCCAATCAGCAGTGGGTTTCCAAGATGTCACCATTGGTGACACCCTCTCGCCATCTCAGAAGCAGCAATGCAGGGAGCTCTTAAAACAGAACATTATATGTTTTGAAATACTGTCTCACCTCGTGATTTGGCATCATGATTGTGACAAATTCATGTTAGGGTAATCTTAAACCTAGAATCCTGCAGGCCATAGACAAGTGGTTCCCAAGAGGTGAAATGGATGCTAAAACTGGGCGTAATTGTGGACGTCTATGGTGTTGGTCAAGCCCAATAGTTATTACTTTTATTGATACATTATTAAAAGTTATGTTTTAACTATATCTACACCCATAGGCATTCGTTATCTCGGTAGTTTGTTTTTCCCATGTTTACTTACCCAATCAGCAGTGGGTTTCCAAGATGTCACCATTGGTGACACCCTCTCGCCATCTCAGAAGCAGCAATGCAGGGAGCTCTTAAAACAGAACAAGTATATGTTCTCTGAAATACCTGGTCTCACCTCCGTGATTGAGCACATGATTGTGACGAAACTTCATGTTAGGGTAATCTTAAAACCCTATAGAATCCCTGAGGCCCATAGACAAGTGGTTTCCCAAGAGGTGAAATGGATGCTAAAACTGGGGGTAATTGTGGAGTCTATGAGTGGGTGGTCAAGGCCAATAGTCTTGGTGCCAAAACCAAGTGGGGAATGGCGCTTCTGTAATGACTACTGGAAGCTTAACAAGGTCTCTAAGGTTAACACATACCCGATGACAAGCGTAGACAAACTCATTGAAAGACTAGGGCCAGCCCGTTACATTACCACATTGGGCCTCCCAAAAGGATATTGACAAATTCCTCTGTCAAAGGAGGCCAAGGAGAAGGCTGCCTTTTCCACCTCTGAGGTATGCTACCAGTATACAAGGATGCCCTTCGGCCTGCAGGGAGCCACTGCCACGTTCCAAAGGGCAATGGATCGGATACTGATCCCTCATAGAGAATATGCCGCTGTCCATGACATCCTTAGAAAGCTCTTTGGTCTTGCCCATGTTGTAGAGGTTAGAGTCTGATTAATTGAGTCTGTGGACAGGAGTCGTTTATAAAGGTGAATATTTAAGACAACTGTCTTAAATGCAGGTAACGAGTCGATTAGGAGCATCTAACTGGTCTGTAGGAGCCAGAACTCTTAATGGCTGGTAGGGGATCAAATACTTATTTCAGCAAAATGCAAATACATTTATATAATTTATACAATGTGATTTTCTGGATTTTATTTTTGATATTCTATCTCTTGATGTTAACATTAAGCTACCCTTAAACTTATGGACTGTTTATGTCTTTGTCAGCGGGCAAACTTCCAAAATCAGCAAGGGATCAAATAATTATTTCCTTCACTGTACCTACCAAGGGACTATATACCTATCTATAGAGCGGACCTATATACCTGCCTACCTATTTGTGCGGCTCTACATACCTCCCTAACTAATGGGGTCCTATATAGGAACAATGAGTAACCCCCTATCCCCCATAGCAAGCACTTGGCTTTTCTATCATAGGAAAGCGGGTTGCTAATGGAATGGGGCATCACCATGCTTTCCTGTATAAACCCCCAAAGTGAGGATTCTAAAATGTTTGTGTGATAATTTCTGAAGAGATGAGACATGGCTGGGAAAAGTCATCATAGCGGTCTGAGCTGTATGGAGAAGACAAAAGAAAAGAAAACGACTCTCAATAGAAAAGACGTCACCTGTGAGTCACTGGATGTAACTGCATTGTAATCACTTATGTGTACAGAGCCTGTTCACACTGGTATTTACCACTATTTGCTCACTGTATGGCGGTAATATACACTACTCACAAAAAGTTAGGGATTTTGTTGAAATTTCAGGGTACACATAACATTTCTTGAAAATTTTTTTAAATTATCTAAATGAGACCATCTCTTAGCTTTAGATTACACATGTCCAACTGTTTAATGTTTCAGTACTTTTTACAGAACTTGCTGATCTCTAACAAGGAGTTTAATTGCAAAATTTCCAAAAGGTGTTTGATCCCTGAATCACCCCCCAAAAAATAGGGGATTCAATTGAATTGGGATTTAACAGGCCTCCTCATCATGCTTTTCACATTCTGACATCATGAGACCAAGACAACACCTTACAAATGATCAACAGTATCTCGCCATTGCAAGGCTTTAAGCAGAATACTCTCACATGGAAGTGGCCACTGAGCTTAAGAGTGTCACAGAGTGTCATCAGCAGAAGTACAGAGAGACTTAAAGAGTCATAAAAAGGCAAAGAAGTGGACGTCCTTTGGCTCCATCACACACTGATGACCACTTGATTGTAAATAATGCCCTGCGGTACCAGATTATGAGTGCCACACAACTCCAGGCACGTTTAAGGGAGGTCAGAGACAACCAAGTGTCACATCAGACCTTTTGTAACTGTTTACATCAGCGTGGTCTGCATTCCAGACAACTGGCAAGGGTACCTGGCTTGAACCTGACCTGGCTGATGCATAGCACTTTCCTTTACATCTGCAGCATCGATGGCGGCCATTATTTCTGTTTAGGGTGAATTGACTTTCATCACTGAACAGCACTGAGGACCACTGGTCCATCCTTCAGCATAGATGCTCCCTAGGCCATGTAAGACAATGATGGCTGTTCCTGGTGGTGTGGTCAGGTCACCTAGAACGTCGACCACGCTGATGTAAATAGTTACGAATGGTCTGACGTGACACTTGGTTGCCTTTCACCTCCCTTAAACATGCTTGGAGTTGTGTGGCATTCATCATCCGGTTCCGCAGGACATTGTTTACAATGAAGCGGTCATCAGTGTTTGATGTAGTCAAAGAACATCCACTTCTTTGCCTTTCTGTGACTCTTCCAGTCTCTGTTGCAACCTGCTGATGATACTCTGTGAAACTCCAAGCTCAGTGGCCACTTCCATCTAAGAGCATCCAGCATGAAGCCTCAAAATGGTGAGGTGCTGTAAGGTGTTGTCTTGGTCTCATGATGTCAAAATGTGAACAACATAATGAGGAGGACTGTTTAACTCCTTACCAACGCAGCCAGTTTTGACCTTCCTGACAGAGACACATTTTTTAAATCTGACTTGTAAATTTTGTGGGAATAACTTTTTGATACTTTTACTTAGACATGTGATTCAGGGAATGTTTTCTCGTGACACATTGTGCTTTAAGTTAACAAGAAAGTTTGGTCCATACAATGAAAAAATTAGAAAGTCGTGAAAATGTTGCCATTTTAAAAGTTCCAACATTTCTGTGTGTATCACAGTTAGTTATTCCACACAAAATAGTTTATAACTAGCATCTACGATATGTATACTGTAGAGTAACATCATTTTTAAATGTCTTTTTATTTTTTTATGACATCAGGGGGCTTAGGAATTTAGTAGTACTTGTTCACATTTTCAAGAAAATTTGCCACACAGATTTTTTTTTTAGAAATCAGTCCAGTTCTGACGTGGCTTTGAGGGGCCTGTGTGTTAGATACTCCCAATAAATGACTCCATTTAAGGAACTACACCACTTAAACCATTCAAAACAATGTTTAGGATGTTTGTTAACCCTTTAGATGTTTCACAAAATGTAAAGCAAAGTGGAGGTTAAATTTCAAAATGTCACTTTTCTTGCAGATTTTCAATTTTCATCCATTATTCACTGGAACACGGTAGATGTGACCAGGAAAAGTAACTCAACATTGATTCCTACAATTTTTCCATTGCAGGGATATCCCATATGTGGCCCTAGTGTGCTATTTGGCTCGACCACAAGCCTCTCATTTTAATTACAATTTTCTTTGGGCTCCATTTAAGGTTTGTGGACATCCTAAGGTACTAAAACTTATTGAACACCGCTAAAAATACACCATATTGGAAATATACCCCTTAAGGAATTTATCCAAAGGTATAGTGAGTATATCGACCCCACAGGTGTTTCACAAATTTCTTTAGCATTAGGCTATGTTTTGTTTTTACAAGGAATCCTGAAAAAAAAATCACACTAAAATTTGCTATGCAATTTCTTCTAAGTTCGGCAATACCCTATATGTGGGTGTAAACTGCTGTTTGGGCACATGGCAGAGCGTACAAGGGAGGGAGCGGCTATTAGGCTTTTGGAACGCAGATATTGGAGGGTTCTATGTCGCATTTGCAGAGCCCCCAAAGTATCAGAACAGGTGAAACCTTCCCAAAATAACACCATCTTGGATTTAACACCCATCATAGATCTCATCTAGAGGTTTATTGTGTATTTTAGGTGCTTTTTTTGTATGTTAAAGCACTTTAAAAAAAAAGTTGTTATTGTTTGAAACAATATTTATGCATTGCTCTTTTCTGATAGGCATAACTTTTTTATTTTTCCATATACAGTGTGCTGTGTAAAAGGTTTTTTTTTATATATATAAAACTGACGTTTTAATTGGTACCGCCTTGGCATTTATATGACTTTTTGATAGCATTTTTTCCATTTTATGTGCTGCCAAATGAACGAAAATCACAATTCTGTGACTTTTTTTTTTTTTTTTTTTTTACAGCATTCATCATGCAGGTTAAAAAATATTTCGAAAAAACAGATGGCCTCGAAACCTATATATGGCACAGCCTTTTTCCTGGTATTGTCGTGACAACTCATCCGAAATTTAACAAAGAAAAAACTACAAAAGTTGTCTACTTATCTAAATATAGATAAGTAGACAACTTTTTGTAGTTGTTATCGATTAAATAATATGACAGATTATGAGGCTAGGTCGTTACACACACACAGCGAAACCAAATCTGCGTACTTTATTTATTTTTTTTTTATCTCTTTTGGAGTGATTGCCATTTTGTATAGGGGAAAAGGGTGATGTACATATTTTTATTTCATTGTTTGCTTTTACTTTTTTTACTTTTTCACTTTTCTTTTTACTTATCCAAATAGCGGACTTATATCAGTGATCTTTAGATCAATGATACCATACATAGCAGTACTGCTATGCATAGCAAATGCCAATCACTATGCCTGGATGGATGTAGTGACGTCACATTCAGCCAAGAAGCTCCCTCCCTCTGTCTTTCCCTTAACTGCTGCGATTGTTTTTGATCGTGGAAGTTAAGGGGTTAATCGCCTGTTACTAGAGTGAGCTTGGTCATGGGTGACAAAGCATGGGGCCAACTGTAATATACAGCAGGTTCCATACTGGGATCATGTGGGCCCGCTTGTAAGCCCTCATGATGTGCAGGACGTACCTATATGTCCATTTACAAGAAGTTACTTCCCGCAAGGACATATAGGTATGTCCAATATCGAGAAGGTGTTCCCAATTCAAATTCAAATCCCTTAAATCTATTAGGTGATTCGGGATCATAACACCTGTTGGGAATTTTGCCATTAAGCTCCTTGTTAGAGATCAGCAAGTTGGGCAAAAAGTGCTGCAATATGAACAATTGGACATGTGCATCTAAAGTTAAGAGATGGTCTCATTTAATTTATTTAAATACATTTTCAAATTCAAGAAATGTTATGTTCATCCTGAAATTTTAACCAAAAGCCAATTACCCTTAACTTTTTGTGAGCAGTGTAGATCTGCAGAGCCTGTGTACACTGGTATCTACCACTATCTGGTCAACGTATGGTGGTGATTAGTGGTGAGTAAACAATAAAAAGTGCTAGTAAGATTAGAACCTCAAACTTTTGTGAGTTAGGTTGGAAGTTCTATTCGAACTTGAACTCGAAATTCGAACCCCATTAAAGTCTATGGGAGAAGATGTTCTGGTTAATTTTTTACCTATACAGGTGAGGAGAAGCTGGAATTACCATCCATAACAGTAAATTTGATATGTGGAACAACTTAGTGAAGAAATTTGGCTCTAATAGTGACAGAAAGAATTGAGAAGCTTAAATACTTCTTTCCTTTCCATGGCTAACTGAAAAGATGAGGACAGCTTACAAGCAGGGGTGTAGCTATAGGAGGTGCAGCGGTAGCAGCTGCTATGGGGCCATCCTGAGGGGGCCCAAAAGCCCCATTGACACATAGGAGTTTTGGAGATGGTGTGTTATACAGTTACTGAAGCCCCAAAACTGCAAAAACTGGACTTTTGGGCACTGAGTATGATTTAGCAAATCAAAACGCTCTGTATATTATATATATCCATGTATATAATAGTTAGGTGTTATGCGAGCCTGCAAATGTTGCTAAATGATAGCTTCTGGGTGTGGGAAAGATGCAGCCAGCATTACCTATCTCCCTAAATATTGATGTCTATGGAGAGGAAAAGGCTATCTAACTAAGAGCAGTCTTTACAGTACAGAGAGTGAGTTGAAAATGGCGTTTACAAGGCAATACAGTGAAATATATATAACATGGTCATGTGATTTTTAGCAACCAATGAGAGCACTACACCTCATCGGTGTCATTTTTGACACTTCTCTGTGCTCTGCACTGATTGGATGGCCGCCAAAAGTACAGAAAGGTGATTGGATGGCCGCCAAAAGTGCAGAGAGGTGATTGGATGGCCACTAAAAGTGCAGAAAGCCGTTGAAAACCAAACTGAAAATGGCGTATAGAACTAGAACTTCACTCGAACGAATAGTAAAATGTTTGGTTCAGCTCGAGTTCAAAAAATTCGAGAAGTTCTGCTAGAATTTAACTTTTCTAGTACAGTTCGATCAACACTAGTGGTGATATATGTCTGCAAAGTGCTTTCGTACAACTTGCAGTCTCATGTGGTGGTCGCATTTGGTCATGGTCTGGCAGTAGTTGGTCCTTAAGTAGTAATATTAATGGGTCTTGGTATTGTAGAATTTTCTTTAGTAACAATCATACATATGGTATATTTGCTCCATGAATAGGTGTATTATTCGATAACTGTATGACTATTATTTAGGGGTATTACACTGTCATACATAGGTGAGAGGCGCTGATTTTTATTGTACACTGTACTACTGTCATTGTCTTGCAATAGATATAGAAAGTGACTCTTTACTGTAAGAGCAGTGAAACTGTGGAACTCTCTGCCAGAGGAACTGGTCATGGTGAATGCGCTAACTGAGTTCAAAAAGGGTTTGGATGCATTTCTAGAGTGCAATAATATAACAAGTTAGGGTATGTTCACACGGCATATTTGCGGAGAGTAATTAATAGGCATCCTTTTGCATCCGTTTTTACATTTGTTAAATAGATCTGTTAATTTTTCTGGTCATGCGCAGACAAGTTTAAAGAGGACCTATCACCTCCAGGGAAACCTCATGAAGTAATAGGAGACTAAAATACAAACACTTCCATAAATATGTTTATGAAAATAAAGCATTTCATCTGTATTGATTTTTTTAAAAAAAGTGCTGCCCCTTTAAGACAGTACTGAAGTTGGCCCAAGTCGGCACCTGACAGCTGTGTAAAACTAACTTCTTATGAGCTGGAAGAGTCCACTGTGCAAGAGGGAGCCAGGAAGTCTACATCATGTGTCCATACTGGTAAGTTCTGTGCTGCTGTTTCTGTGCTGGATATTATAACACTAGCAGCAGTATAATATGGATGCCTGCATGCTATGGAGGAGGAGAATGAAGCAACAGGTGAACCCTGACACACTTTTTCCTCAATGTATGTAGATTACTCTGTACAAGCAGCTATATCCTCAGCTTACCCTGCACAGTTGGTATCTTCCACAGAAGGAGGAATCCTACTAGATCAGAGGTGGGCAATTAATTTTCCCATGGGGCCACATGAGAAGTTGTAATGGTTTTAGAGAGCCAAACTAATATATTTAACTTAGTTGTACCCAATACCTATATACTATAGACCCCGGAGTCGGTTGCTAAGCTCTTATCAATTTACTTGAGGCTTTAACAACCGGTTTAACTACTGTAAGTGACTTCACAACACAGCAAGTTATATGTCCCCCAGTATAGGTAATACATTGCCCCAGTAGGTTATATGTCCCCCAGTGTAGGTAATAGGGTCCTTCAGTACGTTATATGACCCCGAGTATAGGTAATAGGGTCCCTCAGTGGGTATATAGGTAGGTCATAAGTCCTCCAGTAGGTATATAGGCAGGTTATAGGTCCCCCAACAGGTATATAGGTAGCTTATAGATCCCCCAGTGGGCATATAGGTAGGTCATGGGTCCCCCAGTAGGTATATAGGCAGGTTAAAGGTCCCCCAACAGGTACATAGGTAGTTTATAGGTTTCCCAGTGGGCATATATGTAGGTTATAGGTTCCCCAGCAGGTATATAAGTAGGTTATATGTCCCCCAGTTGGTATATAGGTAGGTTATACGTCCCGTAGCAGGTTTATAGGTAGGTTATAGGTTCCACAGCAGGTCTATAGGTAGGTTATATGTCCCCCAGTTGGTATATAGGTAGGTTATATGTCCCGTAGCAGGTCTATAGGTAGGTTATAGGTTCCACAGCAGGTATATAGGCAGGATATATGTCCCCCAGTAGGTAGAGAAGGCTAATTAAAAATAAAAAACTAACAGTACACACCTTTCCTCCGAACCCTGAAACTCCACTGTTCTTCGTCTTCTTCCTGAACAGGTGGTGTGCTGTCATCAGGCCCCGCAGGCAGCGTGTTGACTCTCTCACGCCACCTGTGCTGTGTACTAGCCTGTTTGCGGCTCACCGGAGTACTCTGTGGAGCGGAGAGCCTTCGGTCTTTGCTACGCAGAAGCCTTCAACTGTATGTGCGTCCAGAGGACACACATAAATTTCCAAAGGCCCCGGCCGCTATTACGGGATCCCCAAGGTCCCAAGCAAATAGCTTACCCAACCGATAACGATTTGGGGCCCTTAAAACAAATTGGCATTTGCCGGGGACTACTAAGTTGCATGTAATTTCGGAAAATTTCACGCCGGCTGGTCAGAGCTAGTTAGAGGGTCAGATGTGGCCCACGGGCCGTACAATGGCCAGGTCTGTTTTAGTTTAAGATCCCGGGCCTGAGAAAAGGAAAGTAAAACCGGGTTTGGTTTTGTAATACTGAGGTGGTCCCCTTTTTTGCTAATAACATGTTTTGGGAAAAAAAAGTTTTTAAAATTTTTCATCAAACTATCATTTTTTGTTTGTGTTTGTGTGGAGGTGATAGGTGCTATTTAAGATATTTAAAAAAAAAAAAAAAAAGAACCATTGTTAACTAAAATAAATGATCCCCAAAGGGAAAACAAAATTTATGTTTTTTTTTTTTTACAAATCTTTACAGCAGATCAGTTAAAGGGCTATTCCCACAAAGCTACTTTCTGAAACAGGTCTGTCGTAGTACCCTAAAAACGGACTGTGTTCCCAGAATCGAAGGATGGGGGGTTGGGGTTCATCTTCCCCCTTTATTTCTATGGGAGTTTCAAATATATTTCTCGTTGGGGGGTTTTGCCCCCAATAAAAATAAATAAAGGGGGAAGGACCTTAAAAGTGCCCCCCCCTTTCCTCATTTTTGTAACAGGGTTTCGGTCATTGCGGGGGTAAAAGGGGTTAAATTGTTAGGGGGAAAGGGGTTTTTAGGGGGTTTTTAAGGGGGAAAAAAACCCTTAAAAAAAAAAAGGGGTAAAAAGGGTTTCCCCCTTGGTTAATTTTGGGGGGGGTTTAAAAAATTGTAAAATTTTTTTTTGGGGGGTTATATAAATGTTTTTTTAATTTTTTGAAAGAAAAAAACAATTGTGGGTTTTCGTGAAGGGACACGGTTTTGTTTCCTTTCCCTCTTTTTTTTGGGGGGTTTTCCCAAATGTGTTCCCTTTCCCAGTGTAGGTCCCGGACTTTTTGTGAAGGGCCATTTTTCCCTTTTGGCAGATTTCCTCTTCTTTTATAGTGGATAGGGGGTTACAGTTCTCTCTGAGGTATGTCATGATACATTGCACTTGGGGACAGTTGGGGTTTCGGAATGGGGCCCTTTTTGAGAGTCCAGAAGGCGGTCAACCCAAAATTTTTCCCTTTGCCCCCCTTTGGTCGTTCATTTTCTTTGTACGGGCACATAAGGGGGAATGCTTCCATTGCTTCCTCTGCTCCTTGCTTTCAGGCTCGTAATCATGAACCCACACACATACAGTTAAAAACACGTCAGAGCTTGGGAGCCACCCAAAGATCTTCTAGTCATTGCATATAAGTTTTTTTTTGTTCTTGTTGTTTTTTTTAACATATCGAAAACTCTTTACCCAAAAAATTCTTACAAAAATTTTTGCCCCTTATTTTTTGTGTGTTGAAAATGGGTGTGGTTGTCGCGCCGTGTGTATTACGGGCCGGTTTTTCAAAAGCCTTTTAAACCTTTTCTTTTTTTGGGGAGAAATTCCACATATGAAAAACCGGATTAACTCCTACAAGAGACTTTCATTGTGTATCGTGTTCTGTAATTTTCGGGACTTTAAAAAGGATTAGGGGCCCAAACCTTTATGTTCTTTTTGGTACCGGGCGTGGGTTTTTGGGGATACCTGCCTGTACTCCCCAAGTTGTTTTGTTTTGCAGCGGTAAAAACTTTTAAAAAGCCCAACCTAACAAAAAACAAAACATGTCCTTTCTGACCCGTATGCTCTGTTATACCTTTTAGAAGTGCTGTTTACTGAGAAAGCTACCACCCACTTTAAAAAAACCTGATTGCTGAAAACACTGGATTGGAATTTTTTTTTTCTTTTTTTGCTTGTGCGGAGGGATTACGTATCCTTAGAACTGAAATGGGCGTCCCCGTCAGGAACCTTAAACTGTTTAAACCCCTACCCTAAATTTTTTTGGGACTTTTTTTTTTGGGGGTGAGTTTATCAGGGGGGAGGGGTTTTCCTGACGGGGTTGCCCTTGTTGTGACCTTTTTTTTCTGTGGGTTTGGGGGCCTTAGGCTGGGGTTAAACAGGGTTTAAAAATGGGGCGCTTTTTGGCCCGTTTTTTTTCCCGGGGGATATTTGCACTCAAAAAAAGGGTAAAAAATGCGCCCGGGCATTACGGGAAATCCAAGTTTTTTCTTTAGAAAACAAATTGGATTTACGCCTCCTTCCCGGCCTTTAACAACAAAGACGCGAAGGGAGAAAAGGTAAATGTCAATTTTTCACGGCTTTTACTCCCCGGGAGTAAATGCAGGGTCTATGGGAGGCGGGGGCTGCCGGCCCCCCCGCACAGCGATCGGCACGAGCTCCCGAACAGATGCCGTTATTGCGAGGCGTAATTATGCCCCGAAAATTATCCCGGGTTGGTGAGAACTTTCCTTTTTAGGGTCAACTGGGCCCAAGTGGTAAGGGTTGGGGGTTTTTTGGTTTTTTCCCAATTCATTATAGTGTTTTGTTTGTCCTTTATGGGGCCCATATGGGGGTGTTTCGTTTTTGGGTATTTGGGGTTTTTAGTTTTATATTTAGGTTTTTATTCCTTTTAGTAGGAATTTTAAAGGGTTTGTTTTTAAATTTACATGATTTTTGTTTTTTGTTTTTATGTTTTTTTTCATGTATTTTTGAGGATTTGGTTTTATTCTTTTTGGCTTCGTTTTTCCCCCCACTGTTTGTTTTTTTTTTAAACCCTTAAAAACTGTCCAAAAGCAAAAATCCCCTCCCTTTATGCCTTCGCGGAAGCAAAAAGGTTTCCGGGTGCCCCCTTCCTCTTTGGCCTTTCCTGACCCAGGCTTTTTCACCCCTTTCCTGCCCCGGGAAAACATTTCCTTTGATAATGCTTTTTTGAAATTTGGGGTATTCTCCCAAAAAAAAAAAATTTTTTTTTTCGTTTTTTTTTTTAAAATTCGAAAAGGTTTTTATTAAAAACAAATAATTGTTACGGGTTTTAAATGGGAAGGAAAATGCTTGCAACATGTTTTTCCCACAGTTGTTAATGGCCTTGTAGCCTTCCATACATGGGGGAATTTTATAAAAAAAACCCCTTTCAGAGTAAGGGTAAGGGTTGGGGGGAAAAAACATTACCAAAATTTCATTTATCGGAAATAGCCCCCGTGAACAAATATGTAACTACATTAAATTACATTCTAGAGAAACAATAGTCAGAACACACTATTGAGTTAAAATAAGAGAGTCAAATAAAGGAGGGGAAAAATAACGGAGGGGTGATTATGGGGGGAAAGGAAAAAAGGGGGGAAAAACGGAAGGGATTTAAAGCAAAATAAAACAAGCTGTGGGGTTTAGTCCCACCCAAACAGACGTTCCCCCCAAAAAAGTGCTGCTGTAATTGAGATGATTGGGGTTTTTTAAAATTTCTTTTTTCGAAGGGCAAAAAAAATGGAAAAGCGAGTTGTACTCCCCATTTATTTTTTCGCCTTTTTTAGGGTCTTTCTTTGGGCTTTTTTTCTTTTGTAATTTGTACCTTAAATATGTTTTTTTTCAGTAATACCAGGAAAAGTAGTAACAAAAAAAAATGTAAAAAAGTCGGGTTTTTTTGCATTTTTTTTTTAAATTTTAAAATTTTTTTAAAACCGAAAAGTGCCCCTAAATTAGTTTTTTTAAATTATATCCCTTTTCCCCAAAAAACCCTTTAAATTTTGTCAAAACGGAGGGCCCCTGCGACCCCCTGTCCGGGGTTCGCAGGGGGCCCCCGTGCTCCTGTTTCCCGGGGGACCCCCCGCCCCGCACTGGGGTTGGGGTCCGCTAAACCCCCCCGCCCCCCCGGGAAATCCATTTACCCAACCAGGTTTCCTGCTCACCCCTGCCTGGGGCCCCCCGGCCACGGGGGCTCCCCCCTTTGGGCGCGCGGCGGGCATTTTTTTTTTTTAAAGGGGGGGAAAATTTTTTTTGGGCCCCGGGAAAAAGGTAAATTGCCGGGCCCCTGCTCCTTTTTAAAGCCCGGCCCTCTTAGGGGCGGGCCTTCGGGGGACCCTTTTTTGTGTTTCCCAATTGGAGAAAGAAATTCCAAAGCATTGTCAAAACCCGTCTCCGGGGTGTCCCGAATCAAAAGCTTACCTTTCCCCCGACCACGAACCTTTTCCCCGCCAGCCCGGGAACCTTTTCTCCTGTTACGTTCACAAAATTCCAAGCCGCCTTTTCCTGACCCCCCTTCCTTTCCCCAAACCAAAGGGAGCCTCCCTGCCCATTCCGAAACCTTTGCCTACCCTTGGCCGCCACCGCAACAAGCCCCGCCAGTGGAAGTGACCCGGGTTTGGGACTCCCCCCTCCGCGCAAGCCCCCATCCCGCTTTGCGGGGGGGTCGGGTTTGAATACCGGGACCTATTAGTTTCCCCACTCCGGGGTGTGGGTTTTACGCCATTGCCCTGCGGTGGTCCAGTGTATCCCCCTTCCTCCGCCCGTTACAGTAGGTTTTCCCGGCCATGGACCCCGAAAAAGGTGTTTTTGCCAAGCTTTTGCTAAACTACCACCGTAATGGTCAAGCAATGAAAACAAAATCATGCACCCAAGCCAGCAGCTCGGGCAACTCTCCTCCATGGGGGCCAGCACTAAATCACCACCCCAAGAGCAGCAACCCTCCCCCATCCCCGGGTGGTTGTCCCTTGCCTCAAACTTTTTTCCTGTGGTCTGAGGGGGTCCCAAGCTTCGGCTTTTCGCTCCTTCTAAGTTTCGACGGGCCCCAAAACCCTCTGCAGGGGGTTCATCACCCAATGTCTTTTGCACGTGGACTGTGGCAGACATTTTCCCTGCCTTTAAAAACGTGTGAAATGGCTTTCGGGGTCAGCCTCCTCCCCGGGGAAAGGGGCCCTGGCCAGGGGCCCCACCTCGTGGGGCAATGTAACCGTCCCGGGGGAACGGGGGAAATCTTCAGCCCGTTCCTTATTGATTTTCCAAAATTTGTTTCGAGGAACCGCTCGTGCATCCCCGCTGAGACACCCCCTCCAAAAACCTAAAACCAGGGGGATTTGTCTGTGGGGGACTAACGCGGTGAAAATTCCGCCCTCGGGCCCTCTGAACTGTCATGGAACAAAGGGCCAAATTTTTGCCACCTTTCAAGAAAGGGCTTCAACCCGATTTTTAAGGACGCTTGGCCCGCTGGGAGGAACCCGTCTTCCCCTCATGACCTGACCCGGGTTTAGCACCCGAAATTGACAAAAGCTTAAATTGAACGGGGGGGAGGAACTTCGGCAAGGGGACTCTTCGGGCCCAACCTCGCCGGGTTTCCCTCCCCTTTGGCACCGGTGTTCCAGGGGCCCTCCTGCCCCAAACAGCCCCCCAACACCCCCCCCGAGGAGCTCATGCGGTTTTGATGGGGCTCTTCTCTGAGAAAAGAGTTGGCCACGTCGGAAAAAGAAACTTTTTGCCTCTATGTGGCCCCCCCGGGCTTTTACCCGGGGAATTGCCCCGGGGCGCCCCAATGGCCTGCGGGAAACCTCCCCACCTGGTTTGGGTGGGAGAGGCTTTTCCAAGGGAAAACTCCCCCTCTCCACGTCTTTGATGCCCGTGCGGGGTTCGTCCCCAGAGAGGGGTTTAACCTCGTTCCAGGTTCGGCGTTCCGGGGGATTCGGGCTGGGCCGGGAACTTCTTTCCCCGGGGGTCTTATTGGGGGAAAGTATGGTTTTCCGGTGGCCCGTTTGGGAAAAAACCCAAATTTGGGAATTCCTTCCGTCGGGGGGAAAGCGGTCAGCACACCATCCAGTTTGTCACCAAGCCTCTTTCCCTCCAAGGGGGGCGCTCCCAAAGGAAGAGTTTCCCCTTCTAGGGTGTTCCCTCGCCTTCGTCGGGGCCCTCCTCCGACCCCCCAATGGCTGCTAACTCCCCCCATTCTGGACGGGAATTTTGGAGAGGTAAAACTTTTGGGGGGGCCCCAATTTGTCGGGGGGCTTTGTTTGGGGGGGCACCTCCCCCCCGGGTTTTTTTCCTGTTTTTTGCTTGCCCCTTTTCAGGGACCCCTGCCGGGGCTAAAGGCCCAAATATCTGGAGTACGCCGTTTGTGTTTCTCCGAGAGCCCAACCCGGGGCCCCCTTCCTCCCCCATCGCCATACGTTTGCCAAATCGCCCTTTTTTTGGCCTTTTACCAGTCCCCCCCGGGGAAAGGGGGTCTACCCTCTCCCCGGTTCCGGAGACCCAAGCCATGTCTAGTACACCCAAAGGAGAATCTGGGAAAAGGGGGTTTCATCTGGAAATCCTCGTCCCCCCCGGGGGTGCGGGGTTTTTTTTTTTCGTAAAGAAAAAGGGACGGAAACCTTAGGCCCTAAATGGGACTCCCGGGGTCTGAAAAAAAGATCCCCGGTAAAAAAAAACTTTAAACCCCAATTCCGTTGATCACAAAAAAACCTGTTTAAACCGCCTGCGGGGCACAAAGATCTTCCCCAATTTGGTTTTTAAAGGGGGGGCCCCTAAAAACTTGGTCCGAACCCCCGCAAGGGCTTTAAAATGGAAGAGGGCCTTCAACCCCAGGGATGGGCACTTTGAGAAACCCGGTTTATGCCCTTCGGATTTGTTTTAAAGCCCCTGCCGTCTTTCGGGAAAGCTCTTTTAAATTGACTTCTTCAAGAGTCCTCCCCCTCCTGCGGGTAGTTTCCCTTTGGGATGACATCCCTTGGTGTACTCTCCCGCCCACGAGACCCACCGCAGTCATGTTTCCCCATTTTTTGAACCCGTTTTCCGGGGAAAAACCCCCTTTCGGGTATCCCAAGGGCTGGGGAGGTCCCTTTCTTCCATCAGACTAGCCCCCCGGGTTTCCTGGGTTACTCATTTCTGACCAAGGCCTACGGATGGATCCGGGAAAAAAATGTCACCGGTTTTGGTTGCAAATGGCCACGCCCAGTCGGTCTGCGGGTTTTTACAGCGTTTTTTTGGGGGTTCTGTAAACTCCTACCCCCCCAATTTTATCCCCCACCCTTTTCCAACGCTGGTGGTTTTGTAGTGGGCCCCTTACCCAAAAAAACAACCAATCCAACGCAAACTGGGCCCCTTTAAGGGGGCCCAAGAAGGGGTTTTTTGAGGGTCCCAAATCCCCCTTCCTTTTTACGGCATCTATCCTTGCAAAGTCCGGATCCCCGAAAAAACCTTTATGCTGGAAGTGGTGGCCCCGCTGTGGGGGGCCGGAAAACAGTTCTTACCAAAAAGGGCCCACGGGAAAAAAAACCCGTTTAAAATTCCCCGGGTTTTTTTTTCCAAGACGTTTTTCGTCGGCCGGGGAGGAATTACACGATTTGGGGGGACCGGGAGTAATGGGGCCCCAAAACGGCCCTGGAGGGGGTGGCGTTATCTGCTGGAAAGGGGGCCCCCATTCCCCCCCGAACTACTCGGGAAAAAACAAAAACTTCCAATATCTTCCCGAAGGGGTCAGCGGGCAAAAACCCCTGGCCCGGGTAGGTGGTCGCTCTTTTTTCCCGGGTTTTGGTTTTTTCCCGATCCACTTCAAAAGGGCCCGCCCGAAAGAATGTGAGAGCTGACGGCCCCCCTCCCCTGCCTGCGTGGGGGGTGAAATCTAAATCTCCCGAAAAAACCTAATTTCCTCCCAAAAAACGTCCCTTTTTCGACAGCCAGTGGACCCCAAAGGTTCCTCCTGGAAAGGGCTTAAAGTGTGCCCCCGCTCTCCCCCAGAGTTTTTTTAAAATGGGGACATTGCTCCTTTTGGGGGGCCCCATCCCGGGCCCGAAAACCTTCCAAACTGATTTTCCCCAGTTCTATTGGTCCCCGAATTGAAAAGGGTGTTAAGGACTTAGTTTCGTCTTGTACTTTCCGTGCCCGTAACAAGTGCCAAGTCACAAGCCCGGGGGGGTTTTTCTAAAACCCCCCCACTCCCCATTTCCCAAATCAACCCCCGGTCTAACATTTTTATGGACTTTTTTAACCCGAACCTCCCTCCATCCCTCCTTTGGGAACACCCTCATTTGGGTGATCACTTGTCGCTTCTCCAATTTTGGGGGCATTTTGTCCCGTTTTCCAGGCCCGCCCCTCTGCCTCCAAGTCTGGCGGAAACTTTTTCTTCCCCTTTTACGTGTTCCGTCTCATGGGCTTTCCCCCAGCAAAACGTCTCGGACCGGGGGTTCAGTTTGATCCAGGGGTTTTTGGGACCCCCGTAAAACCCAAATTCAGGGGAAAACTCGCTTCTCTTCTGCCTACCACCCACAAGGAAAAGAACGGGCCCGGTGGGGGGGGTCAACCCGTTTTGGGAAATTTACCCTTCGCCATTTCGTTTTCCCGCACGTCAAAAATAATTGGTCCAACTTGCTGCCATGGGCGGAAAAAGGGTTTTCGTATAACTCCCTTGAGTCTTGAGTCTGCGGGGGCCCCCCCCCTTTTTTAAATTGTGTATGGTCTTTCATTCCCCCCCCTCCCCCCCTTTCCCCCTGGCAAACCCCCTCCGAAGGGGCCCCCGGGGGAGACGACTAAATTTAAGACATGAAGGCCCCTCTGGTCCCAGACCCCCTCAGTCTCTGCCCGCGTTTCCCCAGGCATGAAGGGCTCAAGTGGGCAAAAGAAGAATCCCCCCCCCCCGGGTTTTTTCCCCAGGTTTACAAGGTTGGCTCTCGGCTTTGATATGTCCCCCCCTTAAGATGCCCCTTTTCACAAAACTGGGACCCCCCCCTTTCCTGAGACCCTTTGAGGTCATCAAACCGCATCAAACCCCGGGGTCCAAAAAACTCCCCCCCTCCCTCCCCCCTATGAGAATCCCCAAAATCGTTTCATTTTTCCTTACTGAAAACCCTGGTTTCCCTTAAAACCAAATTTTCCCCCGAAGGGCCCGTTCCCCCCTCCGGGGTTTTTGGTGATGCGCCCCAAGTCTTCGGCTCAAAAAGATTGCCCCCGGGGATGAGGGGAACTAGAGGGGGAAAAGAAATTTCCCTTTTTTGTGGACTGGAAAAGGGGGTTCCGGGGTCCCGAAGACAGGTCTTGGGAGCCGGGATTTAGAAAAATCCCGAAACCCCACCTCATCCAAGAATTTCCCCCAATCCCTTTAAAAGAGGGGGGCCCAAGAGGGGGAGGCCCAAGGGGGGTTTCTTTTTCATGGACGCCCCTGCGGAACCCCTGTTTCCTTTTGGGCGCAGGGGGCCCCCCTTTCTCCTGCTTTCCCCGCGGGAGCCCTGTTTCCCCCCCCCATCGGGATCGGGGTCCCCTCAACCCCCCTGGGCCCCCCCGGCAAACCCCCTTTTCCCGGCCCAAAGGGTCCCGCTCAGGCGCGCTGGCAGTTTGAAGTTTTTAAAAAAGAAAAAAAAAATGCGCCGGGAATTGGTCATTGCCGGGCATTTCTCCTAAATTTAAAAATCCCGGCCCCCTTCCGGCGGCCTTCGGGTGGATCATTGTTGTGTTTCCCGTTGGAGAAAAACCTTTTCCCAGCATTGTCTATTCCTGTTTTACCGTGTTTCCGAACCTCGACCCTTTCCCTTTTAGGGCCAGGAACCTTGCCCCCCAGCCTTGACCTTTTTGCCTGTCTAGTTCACCCAATCAAGCCCTTGCCTGACCTCCTGCCCGTCCCCGGTGGGAGCCTGCCGCTGAATTCCCGGGACCTGCCTAACCCTTTGGCCGGGCCCCCAAGCAAAACCCCCCCAGTGGAAGGACCCGGGAGACCTCGCCGCAGCAAGACCCTCCCCTTTGCGGCGAGCTTGGGTTTTAATACCGGGACCTACTTGATTCCCACACCCTGGTGTGGGCTAAGCCATCGCCTCAGTTTCCAGTGAATCCACCCCCCAGGAAACCCTTTTCAACATGTTTTAAATTTTGCAGCCGGGCCCCACGACCCGCCGGGGGGTGGAGGGGGGGGGGGGGTGGGGGCTTTTCTCCGCGGATGAGCGGAGGGAAAAACCCCCCCCTCTTCCGGAAAAAACCGGACGGAAGAATGGGGCAAGTACCAATTTCTTTTTTGGGTTGGGGCCCCGCGGTGGAAAAAAAAAACGGGCAGAAAACTGGTGCAATGGGGATTGCTGCACGGGTTTTCCATAGAGCCCCATTGTGCTCATTTATGGCCGGTTTTTCAGACGGTCTGCAAAACCGCAAACTGCCTGAAAAATCGTCTGGAAACCCGTGCCGTGGGGACATGCCCTTAGGGTTATCGAGTGAAGGGCTAAAAGTTGTTTAGGCTGTTTTTAATTTTTTCAAAATAATATTTTATTTTGTGTGTTTGACCACAATGTAAAAAAAAAGGCCTCTGGAGGAAACTTTTACATTATATATTTTTACTTTCTGATTTCCCCTGTAAGGCTATGTTCACACGGCGTCTTGTAGGATGTATTTCGGGGTGTTATTACGCTGCAATGCACCCTGAAATACGTCCTGTAATTATAGTAATCATAGCTCTCATAGAGAGCTATGATTGCCTGCCGTCTTCCCCGCCGCATCTTGAATACCGGTAGAAAGAAGTGAGATGTTAACATGGCAGGGACAATGAAAGTGAATGGGGCTGGCCGAGGGTCAACTCCCCCTGCGTCTTGCGCCGTGTGAGCATCCCCTAACTGGGACTGGTCTTTAAGCCCCAGTTACAATAGAAATACATGAGGAAACAATCCTTTATTTATTAAAACGTCACCAGCAGCATCTTTAACTACCGAGCCCTGGTGGTCCTGTCTATCGCTCATTGAGTGCGGTACATAATGAGATTGGGAGGGCAGGGATAGTAATAAACAATCCCTGGCTTCAGAGCCGTCTTAACAGCATTGTGGGCCCCTGGGCAGAGCTGTGAACTGGGCCCCCCAACCAACGCAGAATACAGATGACACATCACTTATACCAAAAAGTAAACACCATAAAAACAAACACCGCAAACACGGTGCAAGTAATTTTTTGTCATTTCACCCCACTTTTTTTCAGATTCCCAGCACATTACATGATGCGTTCATGGCACCATTAAAACGAACATCTTGTCACACAAAAAACAAGCCCTCATGTGTCTATGTAGATAAAAATAAAAAACAACCAGGGCCATATTTACGCTCAGGCTGCTCTGAGCTTGAAAACGCCCCTCAACTAAAGAGATTCACACAACGTATTAAGTAATGTGGGCCTAGATACGCAGGGACAGCAGATGGCGTACAATGGATTGGCTTAGATACGCAGGGACAGCAGATGGCGTACAATGGATTGGCTTAGATACGGGCAAGGGTACATGCAGATCGGGACAGAATGGCGTATGGATTGGCTTATAGCATACGCAAGGGTACAATGCAGATACGCGACAATGGAATGATCTTAGATACGCAGGGACAGCAAATGGCGTACAATGGATTGGCTTAGATACGCAGGGACAGCAGATGGCGTACAATGGATTGGCTTAGATACGCAGGGACAACAGATGGCATACACCTCCCCCCACTCCTAACACCACCCCCCATTCCTAACACCACACACCTCCCCCCACTCCCCCACACCTCCCCTCACCCCTAACATCTTCCCCCCCACACACCCCTAACAGAGAGTGTGAGAGCGATAAGACCAACTGTAACACACTTGCTCCCCAACACTAATGAGTCACATGACACTGTGGAAGGAAGACGGCGAATTGGGCACAATTTGTCCATTTTCACTTAGGGGTTTACTTACTTTTGTTGCCATCAGTTTAGACATTGATGGCTGTGGGTTGAGTTATTTTGAGGGCACACCAAATGTACACTGTTATACAAGCTGGACACTGACTGCTTTACTTTGTATCAAACTGTCACATCTTCAGTGTGGTCCCATGAAAAGATATAATACAATATTTACAAAGATGTGAGGGGCGTAGCTTTTTGTATATCTTTATTGTTTATCTTTATATTATCTTGATCACAGGCTGCTGTGATGATTTCATCACACTGATCTGTATCAGTTGATGTGAGACTAGCATAGCACCGGGCAGGTGTCAGAGGCAGGAAACAAAGCACAGTAGTTTTGGGGTGGTTCCCCAGAATCAGCTCATCTGGTGGACCCTAGGAATCCCAGTCCAGCACTGCCTGTAGTTATGTGAGCGCCGCGGCTCGGTGACTGTGGAAACTTCTGGGTCTTATAAGACCAAGATCAGCTCTGCAATGACTCCAGGTGATGTCAACTAAAGAGACAATCAGCAAAAAAAAAAAAAGTTTTGTAAAAATGCCCCTCAAAGGTCTTTTTTTCTGACATTATTGGGGAGGGGGCACGATATGTAAAATAAAAACACACACACAAAAAAAAAAAGACTGATAGCCCGAACCACAATTTTAACCCCAACCCTGATGACACTAAAAATATATATCACCTATATGTGAATGTCCGTAACGGAAAAGTGAAAGTTATAAACCTTTAGCACCACTTTTGATTTTAAAAAATAAATGAGTAAATGTGACTAGCAGATTTTTTTTTACCATTTTCCCTGATAAATCAGGGGGCTCACAGATGTGTGTCTAGAACAGGTCAGCAAACCCTATTGTATGCAGGGCTCTGAAGTAGACAGGTGGTCACTTCTCCTCTGCTAATGAAGTTAGCAGAGGAGAAAGATTCAGAGAATCTGAATAAATTATGTATACGAGATACAAAGCCAATGGCCAGTATCATAAGCTCATGATCTACAGGTATGCAGGTGACACTATATTGAAAACTGGCATAAATCGGTCAATAAATAATAGTCTGTGAACACTGTTTGTAGTACAATCCACAAATGCAAATTACAGCTTTATCATGCAAAGAAGAAGCCATATATCAACATGGATAGACATAGGCCAGAAACAGAGAACAGATATCCTGCAACCATTGCTGGAAGAACTGAAGCTGTTGGTGGCAGCGTTATGGTCTCGGCATACACTGAGCCTACTCATCTATGTAGAAGGCAGTCTCAACTGATTTGGGTATGAACCCATTCTTGGAGATCATGTAATGCCAGACATGCTTATTGTCTTCCCAGAGGCATTGGGATCTATCAGCAATACAATGTGACATGTCACATGGCTAGAAATATCCAACATCAGTTGGAAGAGTGTGACAAAGACTTTGAAGTAGTACCCTGGCCCCCTAGTTTTCAAGACCTGAACCCAACTGAGCACCTGTAGAACCACCTTGATCATTGTGTTGACTCTATGTAAACTCCCTTACACACCCTCCAGCTGTGGGATGCAGTCAGCATGATTCCAGATACCTGTGGCAACCTACCAGGGTCTTATTGAGTCAATCACAGCCCATGTAGATGCAGTTCATGCTGCACAAAGCGGTTTCTCTAGATATTAGCTGGTGGTCATAATAATGTGACTCGTCGATGTATCTTGTGTTTCTTCTGCAGTGTTATAATCCTGAATATAATAAATTCAATAAATATCAATTTAAAACAAGAACCTGCTTGCCACAGGGATACATTTTTTTCATTGATTTTTATTAAAAAGGTTATAAAAGTATTAACAGCGATATAATAATCTGTAAATAAGACACCTTGTGAGTGACATAGTATTAAAGGCAAAAACAATTACATGACAGGCGTCAAGATACATCAAGTCGTCCTTCCATTAGGTCAAAATACTCTTAGGTTTACAATCAGCAATGTACGCGAATACCATGTATCAATCAGTAAAAAACAATGTCAGCAACACATGTATTGTTCTTGAATGATTTACAGCCGTGTAACCTGTAGAAGGTAGAAGCAACACAGAAAGAAAGGAAAAAGAGAAGTAGTGAAAGGGAGAAAAGAAATAAGAAAGGAAAGGAACAGAAGAAAAAGGGGAAGGAGGAGTCATAGAAAATAATTTGTGTTTTTCCCTCATTCTTAATCTCATGTGAGGTGTGTTTTATTTACTTCTTAAACCTCTTGTGACGGGTATAAAAAAACCAAATATAGGTACACGGGGGAAAAATTAAAAAGAAATGTGCATCAAAAACGTTTTTATTGCATAAATTTTTTATTTTTCCTACCCAAACCCTGTGCTGTCTGGCTCTTCCCTTAGGAGAATAAAGGGGAGAGCACAAACGAAAATTTTTAAAATTTAATTAGAAAAAATTTAAAAATTTAAAAAAATCTAGCAACATCACAGGGTTTTTTAATGTAAAATTTAGTTTTAGCTTCTATAATTTTAAATACATTTTATAGGAGATTTTTTTTATTTTTGGGGATATTAAAATTTTATTTTTATATGGTAACCTTTTTTAACTTAAAATTTTTTATTTATTTTAGTTTTAAAAATTATCCGAAATCACTTTTTATAATGACGGTGTAACCGGGGAAAAGGTTTTTTTTCCCAATGGAAAATCTCCCTTACTTCCTCCTAAGACTCGGGCAGACAAATTAAAAAGGCCCCTACCTGTCAGCATAATGTCCTAGTTTTGCCAAAAACCACACAATATTTCCCAATTTTACGGTGGGGTGCCACGCCCCCAAACGCCCCCAAAACCCCCCCTTCATGTTAGGCGCATTAGAAATGTCCCAGTCTACGAACATGCCCTAACACATTCATTAGGCGCATCAGACATTCTAACTCCCCCACCTTAGGCCTTTTTACGCCAAAAAGGGGTGAAAAACCCATCAACATTCTCCCAAAACCCTTAAAATAAGCGACACTTCCAGTTCTGAGAAGCATCTCTCCACTTCCCTCATAATCATAAAATAAATTTTTATTAAAAATAAATAAAAAAATATCCCACTAAAAACTCTCTCTTGAACCCCGGGGGCGAATTTACAAAAAAAACATCCCACCCAAAAATGCAAATGACCCCAAAAAAGGGCGCTCTTGCCCGGAACCTGCCCTGGGAAAATTAAAAATAAATTCTCTAGTCTGGTCCCAACATTTTCAACCACCTGTAAAAATTATTATACCTTTCTCCCGGGGGACCAGAATTCGAAAAAGGTTTAAAAAAATTTATTGTCAAAAAATGTACACGGATACATTTTAATCCCAAATACTGAAAAAATGACAAACCAACAGGGAAAAAGAGAACAAATTTTTTCATACCAGAAAGAAGGGAGGGCTCATACCCAAAAAATCTCAATACCTTGGGGTAAAATAATATACCTTACCGATATTTAGAGGAACCCCCCCACTTTTTAAAGGGGGGAATATAACCCTCACCACTCTACCCCTGCCCAGCATTGAACGGCTGGTATGATCCCCCCGACCACCGCAAGCGTGGAAATAGTTTTAACCAGCCGGGGAACGAACTAATAGCCCCCGTTTTCCCACCAACCCCCCAAAGGGGGAGGCTGGCGCGTGAGGCACCAGTCCCCCCTAAACATATTTGTTTGCTGGGGCGCCGAGGGTCCGGACAGAAGCTACCCGGGAATCTTTCGGGGAAAGGCGGGCACACCAAGGTTCGTGGCGTGGACAACCCAGGAAGGTCACAGGGGCAAGGTTCGGGTCGGGAAAACAGCGAGGTCGGTACCGGGTAGGGCGAGAACACCAGGGAAGCTTTAGCTAAGCACGGGAACAAACCCCCAGAGGGAAGTGCGTGGGTCAAAATTAATTAGGTAAGAACAAACCCAAAATACCGGGAACCCCCCTTTAAAGAACTAACGCCGGCGCCCCCAGGGGGGGGGTTCCGGGCAACAACCCGGCGGGGCCGGGGAGGGGAGGGGGGGGACGGGTGGTGGGGACCCCCGGGGGGGGAAACCCCCAGGGGGGACCCGGTCCAAACCAGGGACCGCGGCGCAACCCTTACAGAAAACCCCCCCCCCTTAGGCCTCCCCACCTTTTTAGGCCGCGAAATCTGAGGATGGGGGCCCCGATTCGGATATTGGATTCCCCCCGGGATCTCTCCTCGGGTCCGGGGGGCCCCTCCAATCCACAGGGAGAAACTCCCCTCACCGTTTCATATCTAAAATGTCCTTTACTTCAAAGATGTCAGGGGTTTTCGCTACGGGGGAAAGGCGTCAATTCTTCCGAAAACCCGGGTTTTCAGCACCAGGGCTTTAAGGAGGACACATGAAATGCTTTGTGGATCCGGGGAGATGGAGGCAAACAGAGCTTTTAGCACGGGGTTCAATTTCCCCCGAAAAACCCTTTTGATGGTCCGGGAAGCGAGGGCCACAAAATTTGAAGAGACCCAAAACTTGGTCCCCAGGAAAAACGTCGGGGCGGCCCCTTCCCTTTTGTCCGCCGAGACTTCATACGGGCGGGGGCCCGAAGTAGAGAAGTCGCGTCCCCCTCCAGAGGGCCTTAAATCCCGAACCGTCGTTAAACCAGCGGGCACATCCGATTGGGAGACAGGGAAGGGGGGGGGGTGCGATGGCGGCCAAACTAAAAAAACGGGGAAACCCGGGCAGCACCAAGTCCCCATTTTTAAGAAAATTCGGCCCCGGGACACTGGGGTCCAATTGTCCTACGTCCGGACACAAAGGACGCGGGTTTTCTCCCAGAATCGGTTCACCCTCTCCACCTCCCATTGGACTGAGGGGAAGGGCCGATAAAAACCCAAATTTTGATTTGCAAAGGGACACAACCACGGCAAAAACGGGAAACAAATTGAACACCGCGGTGGGGAACAATGTTGGGGGCAGTCCATGAACCCTGGAAAAAATCCCGAAAAAAACTACCAAGTGGGCAGAGGGGCAGGCCAGGGAGAGGCACAAAGTGGACATCTTGGAAAACCCCGGTCTGTCACCACCCAGATGACCGAATTCCAGGGGAGACGGAGATCCGGACGAAGTCCATAGCTAGGCTCCATGGATTTCAGGCACAGCAGAGGATGCAAGGGGCCGCGGGCCTTGGCGGGGGACCTTGTTCCGACACAAGTGCACGGGCGGGGGTACCCCTTGACATCCTTGGCTAGAGTCGGCCACCGTATGCCGCAGATCAATGCATAGGACTCCAGCCCCCGGGATGACCACCACCAAGGGCTATGCCCCCACTCCAAATCCTCCTCCGATGCCGGGGGGCCTACGTTTTCCCTAGGTTTTTGGAGACCTCGGGACCCACGTGAACCCCCCCTTTCGGGAAATGATGGGTTGTGACAGGGGTTCTTCACCGCCCACCTCCGGGCACAGAGAGGGCATCCGCCTTGATGTTTTTCTCACGGGGCCGAAAATGTAAAGAAAGTCAAACCGTGAAAAAAAAGAGACCCCCGGGCCCCTTGGCGGGGGTTTAGACCGGGCCTCAAGAACAACAAATTTTTGGTCTGTAAAGAGTTGTTTGGGATGACGAGCCCCCCAAATTCACCACCCCTCTGGGCCAATTTTGAGGCCAAATTTTCCCCCGGTCCCCAATGGCCCCCCCCCCCCCCCCCTATTTCCTCAAAAACCGGCAAAAAAAAAGAAGAAACCACAACCCTCCGGGCCCTCAAGACCCCCCTTCCCCCAAAAATCCTCCACCCCAAGGAAAACGGGCCTCTCGAAACAGGGCCCACCAAGACAGGGGGTGTGGAAAGCCCTTTAATCCACAAACGCCTTCTCCCTCCGAGCCACCCCGGTTCGCATTTTTCCTAGAAAAGGGCCAGATAGGACCCCCAAGTGGGGAGTGGGGAATAAATTGTCGGAAAGTTCATGAACCCCCCGGAACGCTTTTTGCCCGAAGACCCCACAGGGCGGGGCCACTGCAGTACCGCGGAGAGTTTTTGCTGGTCCATCTTTAGGCCTTCACCGAGACTAAAGTACCGAGGGAAAATAGCTGGTCCGATGGAATAACATTTCTCCAGCTTGGCGTACAATCGTTGCTGCGCAACTTTCGAACCTGGGGTACTTGAGCCCTAGTCCGAAGATCAGAGGGAAAATAAAAATTCAACTAGGTACACATACACAGGGTACAAGAGATCCCGGGAAGCATCATTGACGGTTCTGGAACACCGCGGGGGCGTTACGAGCCCCAAAAGGGGACACGAGATACTCAAAATGTCCACTCGGGTAAAAAAACCCGTCTTCCACTCATCCCCCTCCCAAAATTTGAGATTTTTTAAGGGCCCCCCGCAGATCCAACTTGGGCACTTTAGCCCCCTTAGAGGGCAAAAAGCTCTGAGACATGGGAGAGGGTGCGGTTTTTTAAGGTGATCTTTTTTAGGAAACCCCCGAGCTATACAGGACGGGGGGAACCGTCCTTCTTCTGCACAAAGAAAAACCCGGGTCCGGCGGGAGGAGGACTTATGAATGAATCCTTTCTGCAGATTCTCCCAAAAGTAGGCGACGGCCTGATCCTGGCACGGACACGGTAGAAACCCTCCCCCGGGGGACTGGTTCCTGGGAGGGGGTCAATAGGGACATCGTAAGGGCCCAGTGGGGGCAGCAATTCACCCTTCTCGGAATAATCCCCAAATCCTGGTACTCGGGCCGGCAGGGCCCGGCAACGGCTTGACGAGCGGGGCGGAGAAAAGGGGAGGGACCGGGGGGTGGCACCTCCAGCAAAAAATTCTGCATTCCGGTCCCCAACGCAGACTTCGCCTGTCTTCCAATCGACGTAGGGGCGTGACGTTCACCCAGGGAACCCCCCGAGATCGCCAGGAAGCACGGGGCAGAACGGGAACGTGATCTTTTTCCCTTTTCAAAACCCCCCCCCACGGAGGTCACCGGGGCCCGGGTTTTTGTACGGATGGGTCCCCGGGGGGCTCCCCACTGACCAAATAAAGCACGGCTTCTCCACCGGACAAAAGGTATGCGGAACCGGTTTTCCAAAGGTAAGATGAAGTTCCCCCCAGCCCCAAAAAACCCGAAGGCAGAACCCAACGAAGAACCCGATCAAGTCACCTCCACGGCATACAACTGGAGGGAGGAAAATGCACCTAGGACCCGCCTCTCCTAGGCTCCTAGGGGGTGAGCGTTTCCCGGACGCGAGGGGCGAGCGGACAGCTTTTGCGGAAATGGGCCCCCCTGGCGATAGAACATAATTCTCGGTTTTGGGGATGTTTAGCTCCTGCTCCATAACTGGCCCGGTTCACTTTCATGGGGTTCCACCTCAAGGCTTGAGGAACAGTAATGAGGGGGTTGAAAACCGGGGCCAGATGAACCGCCCACGGGGGGGTGCATGTTTTTTTTCCTGAGCACCCTCCCCCTCTCTGCAAACCTTTTCATCAATACGGGTTTTCTAGATGAATTAGTTTACTCAGGGAACGGGAAGCCTTGCTGCCAAACCTTTAACCCGGGGTGGAAGCCCTTTTTGAAATGGCACAGAGGGCGGGATCATTCCACATGACCCGAAGCCAGGTACCGCATAGCACCCACCGAGAGCCCTTACGAAAGGGTTTAAAAGGGGGGTCCCCAAGGAAACACCGAAATTTCCGGGGGGAAGGGCTGTAGATCCGCAGCACAAAGGGGCTTCCTGTCCCCAAAAGGAGTTCCCCAACCAGGGCCTTTTCCCCAAAATAGGGTCACCACGAAGGGCCCCCTTAACCCCCGAAGGAAATGATCCCCCATAGTTTCTATGTGCTAGAGCACTGGGGAATGAAACCCCGGGAAGCTTTGGGGGCCCCCAAAGCTATGGGGAAAAAGCCAAGCTTGGGCCCACGGTAGCCCAATTGGAACGGGTGATAGACAGTCACCGACGGGCCGCAGGTGGAACGTTGCTGGGGGCAGGAGCTACGCATCATGGCGAGAGCTGGGCCCCAACTGCGTGCCTTTTTCATTTGCTGCGCGTTGGGCAACCATCGTCGAAGATCCCCGATGCTTGGAGGGGCACCTTGGGGGGACCACGGGTATTCAACTGTAAGGCTGGGAATGGATCCCCGGACCCCCGCAAGCGATGAAGTCAAACCACCCAGGGGGAAAGGAAACAAGTAGCCCCCGTTTCACCCAAACCCGCCGCAAAGCGGGATGGACTTGCGCGGGTGAGGCTACCCAGGTCGTCCCCCCGACGGACTTCTTTCGTGGGGGCCGAGGGGCAGAGGGGGTACAGAACGTACCGGGGAATCGTAGTCGTGGCAGGGAGAAGGTCAGGGGAGGCGACAATGGTTCGGGTCGTGGACAGGCAGAAGGGCAAAGGGGGGTGGCAGAAGGGGCGGGGTCGGGGAAAAAGAGCAAAGGGCTGGGACAAACGGTAGGGCGGAACACACTGGAAACGCTTAAAACTAAGGCACAGGCAACATAGATCCAGCAGAGAAGACTGGGGCAAAAACCTTATATAGGGGACAAAACGCCCGGGAATTACCCAATTCCCGCACTGTCCCTTTAAATGTACGTGAACGCGCCACAAGCGCCCCGCGCTAGGGGGCGCGCACACGCATTCCGGCCGGGAGGGGGCGGGGCCGGAAAGGGAGCGGGGGTGAGGGAGGAACGGGGGGCGCCACGACCCCGGGAGTGGGGCAAATTTTCATTGGCCCCATCATAGTTCAAGAGGGCCTTTTTTTCCCAGTTGGTATTGTTATTTTATCAGGTAACTTTGGGTTAAGCATATATCCTGAGTAATTATTTACAATTATTTTTTAACACCTTTAGTCCTAAAACCTGCTTTTTGGCCCCCGAGGTGACCAGGTATAATAATTTTTACAGGCTGGTCGAAACATGTTGGTATCATATTTTTCAATTTTCCTAGGGACAGGTTCTGGGCAAGAGCGTCCTTTATCTGGGCGATCATCTTGCATTTTAGGGTAGGGACTGTTATTCATTGTACAGTATCGACCCTTTGTTAGTTCCAGAGAAGTTGTTAGTGGGATATTTTTTAAGTTACTATTAATAAAAGTTATATTTTAGACATTACCTCTTTTTCCATGTGGTTTTGAATCAGTCAGAAGTTTCTGGATACTGGCCATTCATCTAGCTGGTAGTAGATATATTCCTTTTGTCCTCATAATCAGTACAGGCAGGATTACAGAATGAAAGTTAACAGCAATAAACACCATTCACTATAGATGATGGGCCCAGCTCTCCTCCTTCCCTTCCCTACACCATGGCTTCATTCCGGCTTACAGACCATGCCCACAACACTTTTCTATAGAAATCAACCAGTAAGCTACTGTTGTCAGGATCCCATGGTCCATATACCATGTTTCCCCTGAAAATAAGACAGTGTCTTATATTAATTTTTGCTCCTAAAGATGCGCTGGGTCTTATTTTCAGGATGTTCTTATTTTTCCATGAACAAGAATTCACATTTAGGGTTGAACAAAAAATCCACGTTAATTAGTATACTGTAGTCCTGTCATCACAAACATCAGCATAATCAGCCAAACCCTGATTTCCATCAAGAATTTCGTGTGACTATTTCCATGTACAACAAGCTTTGGTAGATTTACCGATCCCGGTATTTATGAACAAAAAGCAACACTTATTCAAAGACCGTCATGTCCTCATCTTCTGGAACATCATCATCACTCTCCAAACCCTGAATTTCATGGTAAATTACTTGTGACTCCATTTCTTTTAGAATCATTGGCCCCAATCTCTCATGTCTAGCAATAGCACTTTCCTTAAATGAGCACCTCTTGTCCAAGTAGCCTCCCATACAAGCTAATACCTATTTAAATGATCTGCTAATGCTAATATAGTGAGTGAGGAGCTGTAGTAATGATTGCCGCTAGGTCTTTTTTTCAGGGGATGCCTTATATTGCTAAGCTTGAAAAAAATTGCACTAGGTCTTATTTTTGGGAGATGTCTTATTTTCGGTGGAAACAGGGTAGCTGCAGTAATGCATGTCTGTAAATGCTGTTAGCTGTTCAGTTTATTAGTAAAAAAATAGAAGGGTGCTTTCACACAGAGCGTTTTTAGTGCGTTTTTGATTCGTTTTTTCAATGTGTTTTTTGTGCAGGAAGGCACAGCATTTAATGCTGTACATTGTTGTACAAAAATCGCGGTAAATTTGCGGTAAAATCACGGTAAACATTGAAAAAATGCATCAAAAACGCACCGTGTGAAAGCACCCTTATAGCAAAGTGTGAAGCATACAAGTACACCTGACATGGGGTGACAGCATCTGGGCAGATACACAGGACAAGTGCAATGTGTAGACTGACCCAGTCCTACACACTCCTGACCAGGTGACTCTGCTGCCAAGACAGAAAGTACAGTGTAAGGCTATGTCTACACTGCACAGAAAAACGTCCGTTTTTTCAGCGTTTTTCGTTTTCTAAAAACACAGGAAAAACGACTGTAATCATCTCCCATAGACTCTAAAGTAAAACCCCCCCCTCCCTGTCTATACTGATTTCTTTTTTCTGCTCTTTTTTTTTAAGGGCCCGTATTTTGCAACATGCCTAAAAAACCCCCAAAGAGCAGGCAGAAAATTTACTACAGGACCCTATGGAAAGCGCCGGCCCGTTTTTTGGGGGCGTTTTTTTTTGCCCGAAAATTTTTTCAATAAAAAAAACCCTCTAAAGGAGCCAACCCCCACCAATATGGTTTTTTTTTAAAGGGTTATATATTAAAAATTTGCATAAATTTTTTTTTTCCTGTGTTTCCTTGTCTGTCCCATTCAAAATAAAAGGGATCATGTTTTGGGTTTCGCTAACGATTTATGCGCAATTCATATTTTTTTTTCGCTAAAAATACGTTTTTTTTAACAGATTTTGGCGCTAAAAAAGGGAAACCCTTGGAAAAAAAAAAAAAGTTTTTTTTTGGTTTGGGCACTAAAACCCTTTTTTCTTAAAACTTTTTAGCCCCCAAAAATATGTTATCTCACCGTTGGGGACGCTAAAAATAATTTTTTACGGATTTTACGCCAGAACCCAATTTTTTTTTTTTTAGGTTTTTTGGCACTAAAATAAAATTTACTGAACTTTTTTTGGGGGCCTTAATAAAGTTATCCGCTTCGGGCGCTAAAACATTTTTTTAAAACGAATTTTTGGCCCCAAAATTTCCTTTTTTTTAAAAAGGGACTTTGGCACAAAAATTTCTTTTCTAAACCCATTTTTTTGGGCTAAAAAAGTGATTTTTGCCCCCTGTCCCCATTCGTAATAAAATGATCATGTTTTTGGTCGCAAACGATTTTTGCGAAATCATTTTTTTTTTACTAAAAAACGTTTTTTTTTTACAGATTTTGGCGTTTAAAAAAGTTATCTCGCTTGTGACAATAAAAATATTTTTTTTTTAAAACGGATTTGGCACTAAAATCCCTTTCTTAACTTTATGCCCCAAAAAAAATTTTATCCCCGCTCAGAGGCTAAAAATACTTTTTTTTTACAGTTTTTTTAAGCGCCAAAAACCTTTTTTTTTTTTTACAGTTTGGGGGCTCTAAAACCCTTTTACTGAAAAAAAAAAACCCATACGTTTTTTTACGGTTTTCGCCCCCAAAAAACCGTTTTTTTTTTTTTGGTTTTGGGGCCCGCTAAAATCCAAATTTTTTAAAAAATTTTGGGCGCTAATAAAGTATCTCGTTTCCCTGCCCAAAAAAAAATGGGTTTTTTTTTTTTAAAGGGAAATTTTGGGCGCAATAATGCGTTTTTTTAAATTTTGGAAAAAAAAATCCTTTTTCTTTACAGATTTTTAAAGCTAATTCAGTTAAATCTTTGCTTTTTTGGGGAAAGAAAATTGGGGGTTTTTGGGGAATTTTGGGTGCAAGAATCTGTCCCAAAAGGGAAATTAAAGTAGTTGCACGAAACACAAAAAAAGGGACAAGGGTTGCTAAAAATGGCTACAGGGGAAAAAAAGGAAGTGACCCCTTAACATGTTAACCCCCCACCTGTAGGCAGGGCCGTTTTCTCCGTTTTGGCGGGTGGGCCCCAGTCCCCCCGGGGGCCCACGGGGTTTTCGGGGGGGCCCTCCCCGGGATCCGGTTAAACACGGGCCCATTTTTGGCCTTTCACTTAAAAACGCAAAGGTTTCCCGGTTTTTTTTTCTTTAAAAACCCTTTTTTCCCCTTTCCTCCCGCGCGGCAGTGCCTAGGGGGCGGATATAAAGAGCGGGGCTCCCCCTTCCCCCCCCTCCCGTCTGTCCCCCCCCACCCGCAGGGAAGTGAAAAACCTCATCTCCATAAAGAAACCTTTCCGGCCCCCCCCTCAAGCCCTTCCCCCTTCCCCCCCCCACCCCCTGACCCCCCCGGGTTCTGCTTCAAACTGCAGCAGAGTCCCCCTGGGATGGGACCCCTCGGGACACAGAAAAAGGTTTAAAAGGGCCGGGGGGGCCCAGTCCCCCGGGTTAAAGGTTTGGCGTACACATGCTGCATCATTTAACACTTCACCCTTTGGGCCCCCACACGCCCTAGGTTCTATAGACTGTTTCCCATATCCGGGGAAAAACGGGTGGCGACACAAAAATCTTTTATAAGATGCAGCATGTGCCAGCCATCCTTCCCCCAAATTGGGAAAAAAAAAAAATAAAATAAATGACAAAAAAAGAAAAAAAAAATTCACAAAACCTTTTCCCCAAAAAAAACACTTTTTTTTAGAAAAAAAAAATAAATTAAACCCTTTTGGGCCCCCGGGTGCCTTAAAAAAGGCCTTTAAAAGGGGGGTTTGCCCTCTTTACTTAAAATTGTTTTTGATTTTAAAAGGGATCTGAAAAAAACAAGTCCCTTTGCAATATGGTCCATTATCATGTCCTTTCCCAATTTTTAAAAACCCCCTTTTTATGGGCGCATCCTCCTCAGGTCACTAAAAGCAAAGCCCCTGTTTGATCTCCCCTTTGAAAAAGGGCGCCACCGGCCCACTATAGCTCGACCTTTGGGGATCTCCCCAATATCTCCCAGCGCGGTTGCTATAGCTACAGACCTGGGGTGATTTTCCCCCTGATAGCGGGGCCAGGCTTTGCTTTTGGGCACAGACCATTTTGTTCTCCGAATAGGCTCCAGCACGGGTTCAAATAGCTAAAACCCTTTTTCTCTCTCCTAAAGGCTCCCAAACCACTGGTAAATAAGCTACAGCCCTTTTTTTTCTCTCTCTCCTGATAGCTCCAGCACTGGTCCTATAGCTAAAGACCGGGTTCTCCCCTTTTCCGGGCCCAGGGCCAGAACGGGTTGCTATAGCAAAACAGACCTGTTTTTCCCCCCTGATAGACGGGCCAGCACTGGTTGCTATAGTTTACAGCCCTTGGATCTCTCCTAAGGGCGCAGCCGGGGTTTGCTAACTACAAAACCTGGTTTTAATTTGCCAGTAAACATGCCCTGAATTCCAAAATGAAACCAAGATAAACATTTCTGAGGTCAGAGGGATTAAATGTAGTGAGAAAACCCCTTTTTTTAAAATCAAAAAATTATCTTTGTCCTACCATTCCTAAAAAAACCCCCCCCCCTTAGTATGGGCTAAATCACCCTCAGGTCGCTAAAGCAACAGCCCTTTTCCAATCCCAAAATGATGGGGTGCCAGCCCCTTGTCCTAAAAGCTACAGACCTGGCTTTTTTTACTGCAAGCCTAGGGGAACCCAAAGAAACACAATCCCCCCCAAAAAATTTCAAAGTGAAGCAAAGAAACAGGACTAGGTGAATAATCAATTTTTTTGAGAAAACCCCCTTTTTAATAACCCAATTTACATTTTTAATTTTCCCCTCCCTGCATTTAAACCCAGTCACAATTTTTTTTTTTTCAAAAAGGCCCTTTTTAAAGGGGGAATTGTTTTGATGGGGGAAAATTTGGTTTTTTTTGGGTGATTTTTTTCCCGAAAAATTTAACGCATAATTTTTTTTTAAAAACAAATTTTTCACCCATGAACAAAAAAGTTTTTCATTTTTTTTTTTTACCATTTCAAAAAAAAATTTTAAAAAACCCGGGTTAATTCAAACATGTTTTTTAACGGCCGTGTGGAACCAAAAGGGGTTCGGGTTTTTTTTGTGTGTAAAAATATCACAAAAATTTTTTTAAAATTTTTTTCTACACTTTTTCTTATATTTTTTTTTAAAATCCCCATTAAAGGGATAATTTTTTTGCACTTTTTTTTTTTTTTATACTTCATAATGTTTTAAGCACACCCGTAAAAAATTTAAAATTAAAACTTCTGTATGAAAATACATTCCCACTATGTATCAGTATGAAATAGGTTTTTTGTTGGAGAAAACCCCCCCGCCCCTGACAGCGGGCTACATACAGCACTGGGAACACTCAAAGGTCCCCGGGGTTGACTGCATAGATATCCCCCGGCCCCCCCCGGGAAAAAAACCCGGAATCCCGGTGACCCAATGGACCCCCGGGAAACCCCCCCTTTTGGGTTTAATTTTGTATTCAGGGCCCCTTCTCAGAAAATTAAAAGGGTTTTTAAAATTGGCGGTGACCAGGGCCCTTCACCCGGGGCCCCCGCCATTCATAGAGACTTAAAAAAGTTATCCCTAAGGGGAAAAAAAAAAGAAAAAATTTTAAAAAAAAAAAAAAAAAAATAGAAAAAATTTGGTTGAAATAAAATTCCCAAAAAAAAACCAAAAAATTTATTTTGACCCATATGACCAAAAAATTTTAAAAAAATGTAAGGGGGGAAAATTTTGTGTAAAATGTAAATTTGGATTAAAAAAAAATCTTTTAAAAAATAAAGGGCAAAAAAGCACTTTTTTCTGTTTGGCTGCCCTTTTTTTTATTTTTAAAGAACTATGCTTTTTTTTTAAAAATTAAACTCAAACAACACCCCCCCCAAATACAATTTCCCTCCCGCTTTAAAGCAAGCCCCTAAAACACTCCCGTCATTGATTTTGGGGGTTTAAAAAAGGGGGGGCCTTATTTATCAAAAAGGTCTAATATTTTTTGTTTTTGTTAGAAACCCAAAACAAGCTCAGTTTTTCTTTTTAAATTTACGCTCTGAAAAAATTAAAAAAAAAGCTCTGTTTGGGTCTCTATAAACTCGGGTTTTTTTTGCTATGTGAAAACAGAAACAGTCATTTTAAATTAGATAGTATTAAAAATTTTTGGTTTGGGGGCCCCAGAAAACTGGTTTCTGCCCAGGGCCCATAATGCTGAAAAACCCGGCCCCCTGCCTGTGGGGTGTAGTTTAAACATCCAATGGTTTAAATTTGTGCATACATTAAAAAGCAGAGCAAAGACGCTCCAAAAAACGGCCGTTTTTTCAGCTCCTTTTGACAGGCAGGGGACAAAAACTCATTTCTTAGAATGTTTTTAGGAAATTTCGTTTCATCTTTTTTTGTCCACTGCTTTGAAACCCAAACCTAAGGCAAATTTTCACGGGGGCCCTTTAAAATTTTGGATGTATTTCAGCCGAAATTTAAACCGCGCCGGAGTGCGCAAATTACGGCTGGAATACGTCCAATTCTTTAACGGTAATCCCATTTCCTATAGAAAAACAATGGTTTACTTTTTCCTCTCCCTGCTCACAAAAAAGCCGGGCGGGGAAAAATTACATATAAAAATTACAAGCAGCTATACCGCCGCTGGAAGGAAATTTTCTAGGGCCGCCGGGGTGCCCCCCCCCCGGCACCCCCCCCGGGCCCCACAACGCGTTTTTTTGCGGGCATAATTCCCCCTGCATTTAAGCCGGTAAACCTAGCCAAATAGATTTTCCATGTGAAACCCCTCCCCCTGTGCCATTTGGTTTGTGGGGGCAGCTTTGTATGTACCCTGACCCAAACGGCATCAAGATAACGTGATTGTTTGCCCCTAAAAAATTTTAAGGGGCCGCAAGAAATGAATATCAAAATACATTGCTGACGGGGGTGACTGTTCTTTTTAACCTCCTTTTTTGAAATCTCATCAATCATTTTTGTCAGAGATTGACAAAGGGGGGCTGCAGCAGCTCATCCCCAAATTCTTTAAATTTGGCAAGCGGGTGTGTAGGGAAAGGACACTCACAAAATTAACAGCCAAATAAACCCTTAGTGTTTTGGATAAAACTAAAAGCCCCAGCATTGATTTGGGCTAAGTCCACAAAGAAAATAAAAAGGGCCACCCCAAAAATCCCCCTTCCCCTTTTTTACATTGCTGGAAAAGGGCCACACTGCCGAAATTTTTTTTTTGGGATTCCCGGGGGCCCATACAGCGGGGTTGCAAAAAACCAAAGCGGTCTGGGGGGAATAACATGGGCAAATATTTCCACCGGAGGGGACAGCTTTTTGGGGAAAGCCCAGTAAAAAAACCCTGTGCGTATAGACCCCCAGCATGGATTTTTTTATTGGGGGTTACCAGCCTTTTTTAACGTTTGGTTTTTTCACAAAATTCAAAATACAAAAATCGACCGAAATCCTTTTTCCGGGTGTGAACCTACCTTCCAAAAAAACCCCCCTTTTTTTTCCCAAAATACACCTTTAATTGTGCCCAAACTTTTGTTTTTCTTTTTTTCCCTCCCTGCCTTCCAAGAGATATACTTTTTGGTCTTCTGTCTTTTGGTTTTGCGGTTTCCCAAAAATGGCTAAAGGGCTGCGTTTTCACCACCCTGCCTGATTCCACCGTACAACAGTTTCGTTCCAAACGGGATGAAAGGCAGCGGCATGGGACCAGGCAGCCAACCACCCCAATTCCGAACACAAGACCAGAAACAACAGAGTGGGGGAAACGCAGTGCGGGATCCGAGGCGAGTATTTTTTTATTTTAGAAGGACACATAATGCTTTTTTCACACAGATTTTTTACTCCGTTTTAACATCCCCTTTTTGATGCGTCTCGGGACCAAAAGGACGGGGCCCCGAGACCGTCTAACAATTTTGCACGAAATTACACGCCAATGAGAACAGGCCCGCGTTACTGAAGATCGTCGCTGCTGTTTTCACGCATGCAATTTTTTGAAAACCATCCCAAACGGACCCGACAACGCAGGGCAAAGCGCAGCGGTGATCTCTCGTGTAAGCCGCTGCTTTCCTCATTGCCCCATGATAATTTCACTGTAATTTTTTGATACACTTTAGGCCCCCGCCGTTCCCCCCAGACCCTCACAAAAGGGGTGTTTAAAAAGGACAAAACCTGTTGAAAAGCCCTAACAAAAAAAATTTTTAAAAAAAAATAAAAAATAAACAACCTGGGCTTGAACCCACCACGGGCTGAGACTTACCCCAGGGCTCATACCACCTAAGTGGCGTTTACCTACCACAGCGGGGTGTAACCTACAGGGGGGCAAAAACCTAAAGGGGCTGTGAAAAACCTAAGGGGCTGTGTACCTCCTACGGGGACTGTTACCTACAGGGGGCTATTATTACAGGGGGGGTAATACCCCACAGGGGCTGTTACCCTTAAAAGGGGGGTGCAACTACAGGTACTATATAATATTTCGGGGACTTACCAACAGAGGGCTGTATACCCACCTACAGGAGGCTGTGCACCTACAGGAAGATGCATACCTACCTACAGGGGTCTGTATACCTACCTATATTGGACTATATACTTACAGGAGGCTGTGTAGCTACCTACAGGGGGCTGTGTACTTACAGGAGGCTACATACCTACCAATAGGGGGGATATATATCTACCTACAGGAGACTCTATAACTACCTACAGGGGCTATATACCTACAGGGTGCTGTGTACATACCTTCAGGGAGCTTTGTACCTTCAGGGGGCTGTATACCTACCAACAGTAGGCTATATACCTACCTACAGGGGGCTCTTTACATACAGGGAGCTGTGAACCTACCTACATTGGGCTGTAAATTTGCCTACAGGGGGCTGTATATCTGCCTACAGGGGGCTGTATATCTGCCTACAGGGGGCTGTTTATCTACCAATAGGGGGCTGTATACCTCCCTGCAGGGGCTATATACCTGCAGGGAGATGTGTGCCTACAGGGGGCATATATACCTACCTATCTACTAATGACTATGAACCTGCCCACAGGAGGAATAGATACCTACCTGCAGGGGGCTGTATATCTACCTATAGGGGGCATATACACCTATCTACCTACAGGGGGCTAATTTACTTACCAAGTCTAAGATGTTTGTGTGTTAAACTCTGTAGGGACGAGTTGTGGCTTGGATAAGTCATCATGGTGATCTAGGCCAGATGGAGAAGAAAAGGGAAAAAGAACGACTCATCAGAGAAAAGAACAATTCATCATAGAAGACATATCCTGTGAGCCCCTGGATATTAGTGGTTATTTTGCTTCTGAGTTGGATCAATGCTGTATTCATTATCATATGATAGTGACCTGAACTGCTGTCTGACCATTATGTGGTCTCTATATGGTGGTGTTGTAGGTTATAAGTGAATGAATATATTTATTCCTGTGAGTGGTTGTATTGGTTGGGAGCCCAGTGCACAGCTCTGCCAATAAGGCTGTTAAGATAGCCCTGCTAGCTGCTGAATCTTTTGGGTTCTGTATTCTGGTTCAGACAGTAAAAAGATAAACTTTTACTGGTGGTTTTTGTTGTTAGCACTAGGTCCTGAGATCCAATACCACCACAGACAGCATTTGCCTGCAGTTTGCATATTTCCCCCTGGGTTTGCGTGGGCTTCCTCTGGGCAGTCCAACCTCCCCCACATTCCAAAAACACACTGATAGGTTAATATGGAATTTAGGTTGTGAGCCGCAATGGAGACAGGATCAATGTGAATGACGACAGACTCTGTGAAATATAATGGCGCTGTATAAAGAAATAAAAAATATATATTTTTGTATGGACACATAGAGGAGCTAAGAGGGTATTTAATTACCTGTTTATGTCATGGTGATGAGAAAAGTGGGAGGGGTTTATTGGAAGGGTATGGCGTTAAATTAAATATCTTATTTACAGTACCATAATTTATACCAGAAAGTGGCATAAATTATTGCACAAATTTACCCCTAGTCATATCAGGCGTAGTTTTGCTTCTCATGCAGAAGACTGAGAGATGTGTCAAATTTAAAAAGAGATGTGTATTTCTTGATAAATTTGGCAAATGCTGTTTTTAGTAAATCTCCTCCAATGCCTAATGCCAGAAGTACTTCACCAAAAGATGTCTAGCAGGGTTAAGGTCCCGTCCACATGGCATGGTTTTCTCGTCAGATTTTCAGAAGGTTTGGGGATTTGGAAACCGTCTGAAAACCGACAAAAAAAACATCCCCATTGACTTCAAAAGAAAATCCATTCAGTAGTCTACACTGAACGGATCTTCAGCCGCCGGTGTGTCTAAAAACTTGGAGCATGCACAATCTTCTGCCTGGATTTTAGGCGGAAATTGTAAAAATGCAATGGTTATAGTGGATGGGCGAATATGCAAACCACGGGCAGGACCGTGCCCCAAAAGCACTGAAAAGATGATAAAATACTGTCCGGATTCTTAAACAGAGTCCGACCAGCATGTACTGCGGCGAGTACTGTACGCGACGCAGTGCATCATGTGAACATAGAAGCACATGGCTGCTTTCGACTACAATCAGTGTCACACCTGTTCATAGGTTGAGTGGGATGCTGTGGCAGAGCCCCATTCACTTCAGTGCAGCCAAACTGCATGCAATATCAGACACAACCCTCAGGCAGGTGTGGCAATGTTTGGCTATTTTTACATGGCTTAAAATGGGACGTATCTCGCCCCGTATTTTGCGCCGTACTGCGCTTAATACAGGGTGAGATACGACCCGATAATTACGGTAATCCACAATTCTCATAGAGAACTATGGATTCCGTCTCGCCGAGCGGGGAGAAAGTGACATGTTTATTATCCCGGCGAGATACGCGCCATGGATAATGAAAGTCTATGGGGCCGCTGGGCAGCACCCCCGCCCCGCCCCTGCCCCGCCCCGCCCCGCTCCTTACTCAAGGCGTAATTGCGGGCGATATCCATCCCGCAATTACGGCTTGAATAAGCCATGTGAACCAGCCCTTAGAGTAAGAAAACAGCTATGTTTTTCTAATGGTTTGCAGGATTCTTTGAATCCTTTGATGGCTAGGTATACATAGCCGGATTTTGTAAGGCATTTTCACATTGCTGGACTGCGACACACTGCCGTTTCTTTGCACATTTTTTGCCCCCAAAAAACGTGGTCGGATTTCGGATTCCCGGCGTCCCAGTACATGGGTTGCACGGGAATCCGACAGCAGTCTGGCAGAATATACAACACATTCTATCTTCCGAAAGACAGTTTTAGGTTTAAAAAACCCTCAGTAAAAAATCTGTGCTGTATAGACTACAGCATGGACTTTTTATTGAGGGCTACACAGCAATGGGTGCGGTCGGATTTTCGTCGGATTCTAAATACTGAATCCACTGAAAAACCAACCAAAATCCAGTGCTGTGTAGACGTAGTCGTAAGATGAATAGTAACAGTCTATGGATTATACACTATACTTTATAAATTCAAATGTAACATGACTTCATTTAACATTAAGTCAACCTACAGCTTTGACAAAAGTCCAGAACTTATTGAGAAGTCAGGCATGCTGCTACTCTGACACTGGTTTACAGAAATTCCCAAAATAGAAAAGTCAGGTTTCACAGCTGTTTATTTATAAAGCAATTCATGTCGTGCTTCTATCACAATGAGAAGGGTGTCACTGAAAACTGGTCATTCAAAAAACTAGATTGCCAACTTGGCAACAAAAATCTCTCCTATCTAATTTTTTTTTATGTTTATTAGTTACCTTTTTACTTTATTAGTTACTTGTTCAAACATCACCTAGTAGAAATTCTTAAAAATAGAAAACCTATTCAATGTTATAGAGTGGTAACGTGCTCATATTATATCGCCAAATATATTGAAAATAGCAGTGTATTGTTAGAGATTGCAGAGGAAATTTAATATACCTCCCTGTGTACCCGGTGTAGACTACAGCTCGGATTTTCTATTGCAGTATATTTACAGTCGGATTTTTGCTGATTCTAAATAATGAATCCGCTTACAAATCTGACCAAAAACCAGTGTTGTGGAGACATGGCCTTATTCATTGAACACGCTAGGCAGTTGCCCTGGGGACCCCTAGATTGGGACTGTGTCCTGCTGCGGTGGGTAGACTGCAGTGATGCAATGGTAGTGGATCCGCTGGACCGCCGCGATTGATGGTGAGAACCACGCCAGGGAACGGACTCTAAGTGGAACATGATTTTCACCAGAGCCAACCGTAAAGCGGGATGGTCTTGCTGCGGCGGGACACCACCAGGTCGCTACCCCTGATACGGCCAGTACGCGGTGGCAGCCGAGGTGCGGCAAGGAACACGTAGTCGGACCAGGCTAGCAGTCAGAGGCAGGCAGGTAGGCAGAATCAGCGGATTGGAACGTAGAGGAATAGCGATACAACGGACCACGAAATGGAGAGCTATGAACACAAGGATCCAGCAAGGGACCAAAGGAAGTGGGCGGAATAAATAGGACCAGCGCCTGGCAATACCCACTTACCGGTGCACTGGCCCTTTAAATTTCCCAGAGCCGGCGCGCGCCCTAGGGAACGGGAGCGCGCGTGGCCGACAGCAGAGCGGAGGGAAGCAGGAGCGCAGCCAGGTAAGTGAGGCGCCAGATCGTGAGTGCGCCCGCAGCCTGGGATGCGGCTTGTGGCGCCACTCGCAGACGCCGAGGGGACACAGGTATTCCTGCAGCTTTCACTCTGACCCGTGGGCACACCCGTGACAGTGCCCCCCCCCCCCTTGGCTTCCCCATTTTTCTGGCCAGAAGAAACTTCTAAAGAAGTTTACGGTCCACAATGTTGTCCTCCGGCTCCCAAGATCTTTCTTCAGGCCCGAACCCCTTCCAGTAAATAAGGAAGAATAGTTTCCCTCTGACCGTCTCCATGGCCAGAATCTCCTTTACAGTGAAGACATTGGAGGAAGATGCCTCTGGCGAAGGGGGCGCGACCTTAGGGGGGAAGCGATTCAGGATGCATGGCTTGAGCAAGGAGACGTGGAAGGTGTTCGGGATCCGCATTGTAGGCGGCAGCCGGAGATTGTAGGCCACTGGATTAATCCTCTTCAAAACTTCAAAGGGCAGAGAAACTGGGGACCACGCTTGTAGCTGGGAATCTTCAGCCAGACATACTTGAAGGAGAGCCATACTTTATCCCCAGGGGCAAAAGACAGGGAGGGTCTTCTATACCTATCTGCTCGCTTCTTCATCTTAACGGTGGCCCGTTGTAGAGACCGTAGCGTGTCACTCCGATGTTCTTCAGGTCACGGACCGAGATATCCACAGCGGGAATGTCGGAAGCAGATGGCAGCGGGAGAGGATGGCGGGGATGAAGTCCGTACACCACAAAGAACGGCGAGGCACCATCCGACTCAGAGTCCAGGGAATTATAGGAGAATTTTGCCCAAAGTAGTAAGTTGGACCAGTCGTCTTGACGTGCAGACACGAAATGGCGCAGATAAGTCCCCAGGATCTGGTTGACCCGCTCCACCTATCCATTCCTCTGCGGATGGTAGGCCAAAGAAAAGTCCAAAATCACCCTTAATTGAGAGCAGAGGGACTGCCAAAATCTGGAAACAAACTGTTCTCAACGCTCCGAAACAAAAAGTCGAAGAACGCCATGCAAACAGAATATATGCAGAAAATACGGACTAGCAAGACGTGGGGCGGCAGTGGGACGAAGTGCGATATTTTAGAAAATCGGTCTGTGACGACCCAGATGACTGTATTACCCGCTGAAGGAGGCAGGTCCATAATAAGTCCATGGTGATATGGGGACCAAGGTGATCCGGAATGGGAAACGGTTGCAGCAGACCCGCCGGCTTAAGGTGAGACGTCTTATTGCGAGCACACGTAGGACAAGAGTCGACAAAGTCCTTGACATCCTTGACCAGGTCAGGCCACCAATAATAGCGAGAGATCAGCTGGCCAGTCTTCCGAGCTCCGGGGTGACCTGCTACCCGAGAGCAGTGGCCTCACTTAAGAATGCTACCCCGGAGTGTTGTCCGCAAAAAGGTCTTGTCTGGGGGTGGTGGTAGAGATCAGTCATTCTGGTGAAATGATATGCAGGGGAACTGAGTCCTCCCCCAAAACGTTGGAGGCACGTGATAGCACATCCGCTTTAATATTCCTCTTGGCCGGACGGAAATGAATCGTGAAGTCGAACCTGGAGAAAAAAAGGGACCATCGGGCTTGGCCTTAGTTAAGGGGCTGGGGCCATCTGGAGATACAAGAGGGTTCTTATGGTCAGAGTATATTGTGACTGGTTGACGAGCTCCCTCCAGAAGATGGCGCCACTCTTCAAGGGCCAATTTTATGGCCAGCAGTTCCCGGTCCCCAATGGTATAGTTATTCTTGCCAAAAGAGAAGGTTTTAGATAAAAACCCACACGTGATGGTCTTGTCTTTAGGGTCTCGCTGGGTAAGGATTGCCCCAGCACCCACCAAAGAAGCGTCGACTTCCACGAAAAAGGGTCTCCTTTCGTCGGGCCGAGATAAGACAGAAGCAGAGGCAAACGCCATCTTGAGCCGTGAGAATGAGTCTTCAGCCGCCTGTGGCCACTGCTTTGGGTTGCCGTTCTTCCTAGTCAGAGCCATGATGGGGGCAACCAGCATGGAAAAATGTGGAATGAACTGGCGATAACAATTGGCGAAACCCAGGAAACGCTGTATGGCCCATAGGCTGAAAGGACGTGGCCACTGCATGATGGCGGATTACTTGGCCAGGTCCATTTGAAGCCCCTTGCCAGAAATGATGTACCTGAGAAAGGGAAGGCTGGTTTGATGGAACTGACACTTCTCCAGCTTGGCAAAGAAACTGTTCTGCCGCAGACGTCCGAGTACTTGACGGACATGGAGATGACGAGTACTCAGATCAGGAGAAAAGACCAAAATGTCGTCCAGATACACGACTACGCAGGAGTATAGGGGGTCTCTGAAGATTTAATTTACAAACTACTGAAAGACCGCTGGGGCATTGCACAGGCTGAAGGGCATAACAAGATATTCAAAATGCCCGTCACGGGTCTTGAAGGCCGTCTTCCATTCGTCTCCCTCATGGATGCGAATGAGATTGTATGCCCCCCCCGCAAGTCCAATTTGGAAAAGATCTTAGCTCCTCGAAGTCGGTCAAATAATTCCGTGATTAGCGGCAACGGATTTGGATTTTTAATCGTAATTTTAATGAGCCCCCGGTAATCAATACATGGCCATAGGGAGCCATCTTTCTTCTGCACAAAGAAGAATCCCGCACCCGCTGGGGAGGAGGATTTGCGGATATAACCCTTCTAAAGATTCTCCTGAATATAAGCTGACATAGCTCGGGTCTCTGGCACGGATAACGGATATACCCTGCTCCTGTGGGGACTGATTCCAGGCAACAGGTCGATCGGACAGTCGTACGGTCGGTGAGTACGAAGGGTCTCCGCTTGCATTTCAGAGAATACGTCTGCAAAGTCTTGGTATACATCTGGTATTCCAGGCAATGTTTTGAAGGGTTCAGATGAAGAGGTTGGGAGCACCGGGTGAGGAGCCCCCAGGCAACGGTTCTTGCAGTCTGGTCCCCAACGCAGGACCTCTCCAGTCTTCCAGTCAAGCATAGGGGCATGGTGTTGCAGCCAGGGCAGCCCCAGGAGGATCGCTGAAGAAGACCGGGGAAGCACATAGAACTCTAGCCTCTCCTTGTGCAAGGCCCCAACTTGAAAAAACACCGGTTTGATAGCATACATGATGAAATCACTCAGGAGCTCCCCGTTGACAGAAGAATTCATCAGCGGTTTGCCTAAGTGGACTACAGGAAGGCGATACTGCGTCACCAGTGAGGTGTCAATGAAGTTTCCCGTTGAGCCGGAGTCTAAGAAGGCTTAGGCCTGGAACGAAGATCCTGTATCAGTCATGAGCCGTACTGGTATTGTAAGATGTGGAGAGGGGAAACCTACACCTAGGGAAGCTTCTCCCACGAAACCTAGGTGTGGGCGTTTCCCGACCTCTAGGGGCGCAACGGACAGTCCCTACGAAAGTGCTCGGGGCTAGCACAGTATAGACACAAATGCTCTCCCCGACGTCAGAACAGCTCTTGCTCGGAGAGATGAGCTTGGTCGACCTGCATTGGTTCCTCACCCTGGGCAGTCTTGGGAATTCCGGAACAGTATGCAGAAGCCGACGAGAACGGGCGGAATCACGTTTCTGCCGGAGCTCCTCCTCTCTCTCCGTGAAGCACACGTCGACACGGGTGGCCAAGTGGATCAATTCAGAAAGGGAAATCGGAAGATCCCTCGCAGCCAGCACATCCTTCACCCTTCTGGAGAGGCCCTTCTTGAAGGTGGCGCATAAAGCGGCCTCATTCCAGGTCAATTTTGATGCCAGGGTGCGAAACAGGATGGCATAATCGCCAACTGAAGATCTCCCTTGGTGCAGATTCAGGAGCACGGTCTCGGCAGATGAGGCCCGAGCAGGTTCTTCGAATACCCCGTGGAACTCCTTAAAAAAGGTCTGCAGGTCCGTAGTAACAGAATCGGTCCTGTCCCAGGGCCAGGGCCTTCCGAGAGAGTAAGCTGATCACAAATGCTACCTTGGAGCGTTCGGATGGAAACTAAGCGGCCATCAGCTCTACTTGCATGGAACATTGGGTGATGAATCCCCTGCAGAGCTGTGGGTCACCGTCGTACTTGGAGGGAAGGGATAGCCGGTGCTTGGGGGCCATGGGAGCCAGCGGGGCCGCAGGAGCTGGGGCGGCCACAGGTGGCGGCGGAGGCTGCTGTTGGGCGCTAACGAGCTGCTGCATCATGGCGGTCAGATGATCCAATTGCTGCGCCTGTTGCGCCAGTTGCTGAGACTGCTGGGCAACAATGGTTGTAAGGTCTGCCACGGTGGGTAACGGCACCTTGGCGGGATCCATGGCTGGATCCTACTGTCACGTTGCGGTGGGTAGACTGCAGTGATGCAATGGTAGTCGAACCCGGTTTTCACCAGAGCCCGCCGCAAAGCGGGATGGTCTTGCTGTGGTGGGACACCACCAGGTCGCTACCCCTGACGAGGCCGGTACACGGCGGCAGCCGAGGTGCGGCAAGAAACACGTAGTCGGAACCGGCTAGCAGTCGAAGGCAGGCAGGTAGGCAGGACAGCACAGCAGGACCCAGGAAGCAGCGGAATAGAACGTAGAGGAATAGCGATACAACGGACCACGAAACGGAGAGCTATGAACACAAAGATCCAGTAAGGGACCGGAGGAAGTGGGCGAAATAAATAGGACTAGCGCCCGGCAATACCCAATTACCGGTGCGCTGGCCCTTTAAATTTCCGAGAGCCAGCGCGCGCTTGCCCTACAGAACAGGAGCGCATGCGGCTGACAGCAGAGCAGAGGGGAGCAGGAGCGCGGCCGGGTGAGTGAGCAGTGCCACTCGCAGGTGCCGAGGGGACACGGGTGTCCCTGCGACTCTCACCCTGAGCCGTGGGCACACCCGTGACAGACTGCTTATTTAACTGTTTGTGTTCTTATTATGTGCAAACAGTATTGTAAGCTGCAGTCGTCCTACAAGATGTCAGCAGTGCATCCTGACGTAGGCAGTGTGATGACATGGGTGTGCTTGGCCATGGTTAGAGACATGACCTGATGAGGAGCGCCCATTATATGCTGCCTTGACCAGGGTTTTAAGATAAAAGGGTTGGAAAACAAACCAGGTGGAGAAATGCCTTGCTACATCTATGATGTCTGAAGTAACTCCCGAATACATCAACTCCAAATCATATATATTCTTCTTCTCCTATCCATTCAATCAATCAATCGTGTCCGACCCTTGGATACTCTATTGGCCAGTTCTCAACATGCTTCCTTGTTTTCCATAGCTTATTTTCATTGCTTGATGTGTATTCCGTTTCATTCTTGATGGTATCCAGCCAATTGGCCTTTGGTCTCCTGTTTTTTTTCACCATTAATCACCTTGAGTAGCATCTCCTTTTCTAGTGAATTCATCCACATCACATGACCAAAAAATATCAGTTTCTGGCTGGAGATCTTGTCTTCCAGTCACAATTATGGGTTAATGCAATGAAGAACATCTTTAATGGTGATCTTAGTTGTCCAAGGGATTCATAGATGTCTTTTCCAGCACCACAGTTTAAAGGAGTCAATGTCTCTTCAGTCTAAATTCATGATCGTCCACATCTCCCAGTCATATATTGCAACTGGGAACACAATGGTAGTGATCAGTCTATGTTTGGTGGTAAGAAAACATGAGTACAGATCCACACTTGTGCGATAAAATGCAAAAATAAAAAAAGTATTTTAATCCATCATAATATTACAAAAATCAAACAAACACAAAAAAACCCAGACAATAGTCCCGTATGTAAATGAAGTGTAGCCCCAGACGTACAGATAATGTAGTACCAATCGTCAAACATAAACTAAAAGGCGTCATTAGGCAAAAAGAGTGCTATGAACCAAAATAATCCTACAAAGTACATTCAGTATCTCACAAAAGTGATTACACCCACATTTTTGTAAATATTGTATTATATCTTTTAATGGGACAACACTGAAGATATGACACTTTGATAAAATGTAAAGTAGTCAGTGTACAGCTTGTAGAACCATGTAAATTTGGTGTGCCCTCAAAATACCTCAGCACACAGCCATCAATGCCTGAAACACTGGAAACAAAAGTGAGTTCACCCCTAAGTGAAAATGGACAAATTGTGCCCAAAGTGTCAATATTTTGTGTGGCCACCATTATTTCCCAGCACTGCCTTAACTGTCTTGGGCATGGAGGTCACTAGAACTTCACAGGTGCAGCCTCTTCCACTCCTCTTCCACTCCTCCATGACAGCATAACAGAGCTGGTGGGTGTTAGAGACCTTGCGCTCCTCCCCCTTCTGTTTAAGGATTTCCCACAGATGCTCAATAGGGTTTAGGTCTGGAGACATGCTTGACCAGTCCAGCACCTTTACACTCATTTTCTTTAGCAAGGCAGTGGTTGTCTTGGAGGTGTGTTTGAGGTCATTCTCATGTTGGATACTGCCCTGAGGCCCAGTTTCTGATTGAAGGGGATCATACTCTGCTTCAGTATGTCACAGTATATGTGGGCATTCATGGTTCCCTCAATGAGCCGTAGCTCTCTACAGCCAGCAGCACTCATGCAGCCCCAAACCATGACACTTCCACCACCATGCTTGACTGTAGGCAAGACACACTTGTCTTTGTACTCCTCGCCTGGTTACCACCACACACGCTTGACACGATAAGAATAAAATAAGTTTATCTTGGTCTCACCAGACCACAGGAGATGGTTCCAGTAATCCATGTCCTTAGTCTGCTTGTCTTCAGCAAACTGCATGCTTTCTTGTGCATCATATTTAGAAGAGTCTTCCTTCTTGGATGACAGCCATGCAGACAAATTTTATGCACTGTGCAGAGTATGGTCTGAGCACTGACAGGCTGACCCAGCATCTCTTTAACCTCTGCAGCAATGCTGGCAGCACTCATCTCTGGATATGAGACTAAGCACGTGCACTCTACTTCTTTGGTTGACCATGGCAAGGCCTGTCTAGTTAAACTGCTGTATGGTCTTGGCCACAGCGCTGCAGCTCAGTCTCAGGGTGTTAGCAATATTCTTATAGTGTTGGCCACCTTTTATAGAGCAACAATTCTTCTTTTCAGATCCTCAAACAGTTCCTTGCCATGAGGTGCCATGTTGAACTTCCAGTGACCCGCATGAGAGAGTATGAGAGCGATAACACCAAGGGCCACATGTATGAAAACTGTCTAGGTCTAAAACTGACTTTGTTGCCCATAGCAATCAATCAGAGCGCCCCTCTCATTTTTCCAGAGCACTATATGGAATGAAAGGGTAACTGTGATTGGTTGCTATGGGGAACAAAGTGAGTTTTAGACCTACATAATTTTCATACATGTGGCCCAAAATGTAACACATCTGCTCCCCATTCATACCTGATACCTTGAAACACTAAAGAGTCACATGACTCCGTGGGTGGAAAATGACAAATTGGGCACAATTTGTCCATTTTCACTCAGGGGTGTACTCACTTTTGTTGTCAGCGATTTATACATTGATGGCTATGCGCTGAGTTATTTTGACTGACTACTTTTCATTGTACCGTAGTGTCATATTTTCAGTGTTGTCCCATTAAAAGATATAATACAATATTTACAAAAATGGGAGAGGTGCACTCACATTTGTGAGATAGCTATCCTAAATATGAGCTTATAACGCTAATCGTAAGTAGAGTAATCCTATTACTCATATGGAACACGTCTATACTGTTTTCATAAAAATGGTATAACTTTATTAGTAATTACCGTAATAATAAAATTCAATAAAAATTCAATATACGTAAATCACCTCAAAGTATCCTCAAGTATCCGGGACTAAGGGCCTCATGTATGGAAACTGTGTAGGTCTAAGATATTCTTTGTTTCCCATGAAAACCAATCAGAGAACCCCTTTCATTTCATACAGTGTTTTGAAAAAATTAGAGGGGAGCTCTGGTTGGTTGCTATGGGCAACAAAGAAAGTTTTAGACCAAGACAGTTTTCATACATGAGGCCCTAAATGTGCATTGTGGCATGTGATCCTTGTTCTAAACTTTACCTGTATTCTCCTCTCCTGGCTATGTGGTCATGGTTACAGGTTATTTCTCAGGTCAGGTATCATTGAAACGATTTGTAGCATATATCATTAGATTGTGACTTATCATGTACTTATGTATAGGCTTTGAGACTGTTACACTTATATCTGTATATATACGCTACTCACAAAAAGTTATTTGGCTTTTGGTTGAAATTTTAAGATGAACATAACATTTCTTTAAAATTTGGTTGAAATTTTAGGATGAACATAACATTTCTTATAGGGGTATTTTATAACATATATGTATACACACTAATGATGAGGAAAAAGAGACTATTGTGAAAAGAAAATCAAAGAAATATAATACTGAATAAAGTGCTCAATGCAACATTACAAAAGATAGCAGCAAACATGCAAAGTACCAATGTGAGCGACGAATGGAAGTAAGCTTCGTTAAGTCTACCTGTGTATTCTTCATTAATGGTGTATTCTTCATTAATGGTGTATTATGTACTTTCTAGAATTTGTACTTCTAGCACTTTTTTATGCCCAGTGATGTCTTTCTGTTTATTTTTGACAATTAGTACTATATTCTTTGTATGTCTGGGGCTAAACTTCTGTTTTCATATGATGACGGTTTCTTTTTTTTTGCTTTTAATTGTTTGTCTCTTGTAGTATTTTGATGAAATAAAGTACATTTCTTTATTTTTTGCATTTTGGGATGTGCATTATCTCACATACATGTGTTGCTTTACTTTTGTTTCCTTTGTTCAATTTTTGCACTTTTGCACCTCATTGTTTATTAATCTAGTGGTGCCTGTCTTCCTTGTCTTTTTGTATCTTTCTTTAGTGACTGAGACATCCATATACTTTCATATTTGATCCATGCTCACCCTGTCCCAGTGCTAATCAATGATTAATCTCTGCTGTTGACCACCACTGGGATCAATAAGGAATCCAAGAAAAATGAAGCTGTTGACCATTTTTGTTTCTTCATTGTAGATTTTTTTGTGGACTTCTTTTTTGATGGTGGTCATGATCTTGGTGTTCATGACGTTTGGGTAAATTCCTATCTTCTTTCAGCTTTATGATCAGTTTCTCCAGGAATTTATCATTTTTGCCTAAACCAAG